>JAOVVA010000052.1:11305080-11315121 GCA_028565275.1 Leiocassis micropogon | reverse complement strand
TATCTCGATTACAGGTACCTATTTTACCCATGAAGCCAAAGGAGCAGACGACGCAGCGGACGCCGACACAGCCATCATCAACGCCGAGGGAGGGCAAACCAACACGGACGACAAAAAGGAATATTATATCTAACTCTGACTCTGTTAGCGTCTCTCCCTGCTGGACAAGAAGTGAGAGTTTGGAAAGGGAAGGGAAGGGGGTGGGGGTTGTAGGGGTTGTGGGGGGTTTATGGTTATCAGACTGGATTTAGACAAGTAATTTAACAAAGAGGACAGGAGAGGAAAGAGGAGCAACGCTGCCATCGAGACTGAAGAGGTGTAGGATGGAGGAGCTCAAAGAGAGCTCACGTTTCTGCAACAAGCTTCACTATCCGACACCTCCCGACGCCTCCCACCGGTGCCAGTTTTGTTCAGTTTTTTCAACATTCGTGGAAAAAAAATTGTGCCTTGTTCTATTTATTTCGAAAGCACCTACTTCTTGTTCCTGCACCCACGACTTGCTGGCGTTCTGCTGGCTCTCTTAGCAGGCCCAATCAGACCACGCTTCTCCGACGCCCGCACACCAAACACACACACACACACACTCCAGCGCTCACGCTGTTCCGCCAGCCAAGCAGAACAAACTCCATTCGGGGTATTACAAATGATGACATTTCAGCCTCACAAGAACTGTTTACATCTTTTTAACGGGTCGGTTCAAAGTGATTTATCAGTTCTTTTTCTTCAGCTCCCCCGCCCCACCCAAGCCCCAACCAATTTCCCCCACCCTACATATTAGGTTTTGAGGTGGGTGACATTGTTGTGACAAACCTGAGCTAAGGTCTGTTGCAGCTCTTTAGTGATCTTGCATTATTTAATAGCTTTTCTGTATGTGCAGATATCCTGCTTGTGCTAGTTTTTATTCATTTTCACCGTGTCGTAAATGGCCACCGGGTAGTTCAATGACAATTGCAATCACGCATTAAAAATGAATGCCAAAGCTAATAGTAAACTAGCCGTGGCTCTAACAGATACCACTTATAGAAAGAGAGATGTGCAGAGATGCCAACTTTGGAATTTGTGCAAAAACTCCCGAAATTTATCTATTTGATCACGAATTATGGTTGTGTTGAAGGCTTTGTGTGATGCAAGAAAAATCATTCACTCTCATCTGAAGATTTTGAGTTACAATCCCAACAATGCCAAAGCCATTCAAGAAAGCAGAACTAGAACTAGAACTTGTTTGGTTGGGAGGGCGGGACGGCATACTCTCACTCTCCTGTCAATCACAGAGACATTAGCAAACCATGCATTTGTGAGCTTGTGTATGTGGAAGAGCATAGGTTGCACTTTCATCTGAGTGTGTTAGGCAGTCCGACCAGCAGGTCAGACACACCAAAAAAACCCCAAAAAAGACACAATCGACTGGCTTTAGATGTCTTAGAGAAAGCACATGCTAGACTTCATCCTTCCTTGTTGCTACAGTAGCTGTTGTGCTATAAGAAAAGCTGGCTAGTACATAGAAACTGACCAGAACCAATATGGAAATGAAAAACAACCCACTGTGACTTAAGTAATAAACAGCTGCTTCACATTTTTTCCAACTCAAGAGACCACCATGTTGATTTTTATTGGCTGACAGGGTCGAGGCTTGTGAATTCGCAGGACAAAAGTTCGCATAGATAAAGTCAGCAAGAGGTAAAATCTCGGGTAATGTCTTTCACCTCTCACGTCATTTCCCCTTCAGTGGACTGACCTTTTTGTCCAGCGAATTTTATTCTCGCTTGGTCTGACCGCTGCTTTATCTAAGAAAGCGGAAAAGCATCATTTTTCAGATGGCTCCCATATCACCATAGCAAGAGGTCAAAAAATCATAAATGCTACAGCTATGCTGCACGCGTTGGCACCTCTGGACATGCTTCAGACTACAAAGCAGCTCTAGTCGATTCCTCACATGCTGGCGCCAGGTCTCAGCACTGAAAACCGGTTACTGCTAGTGCTTAGATAATATGTGCTCCCGTGAAAAAAACATAGCTGTAATATACAGTTGTAAATTTAGATTCATTCTGTATTTTCTGAGCCGTTTGCCACGTGTGTGTGTGTGTGTGTGTGTGTGTGTGTGTGTGTGTGTGTGTGTGTGTGTGTGTGTGTGGGTGTGTGTGTGTGTGTGTATGTGTGTGTGTGTGTGTGTGTGTGTGTGTGGGCCTCCTACCAGCTTAATATGTTTAAAACTAAATTCTTTATCGGTAACTTTGTATTCTGTTGTTTATGTCTCACTGTGGGGGCCTTATATATTTTATCTTTTTTTTTTCTTTTTTGACTCCATGGTGTTGTTTATGGTCCGGCATAGGATGAGTCTGTAGTATAGAATATATGAAGTAACATAGAGCAGTATTGGAGAAGTTGTACACATTGGCATTCTCATGGCTGCATATTATTTTATTGGTTGTAGAGTTATTATTATTATTATGGGATGTAGAGGTTTTTTTATATAAAATAAAAAAAATGGTTGAGTTTATTTAACAGGATTTTAAAACTGGAAATTATTGTGGCAATTTTACAAATGGTAATATATTATTATGATATTTATGTCTCCTCTCATAGTCTGCCAGTGTCAATCTTTGCCTTTGATCATTGACCTTGCCGTTGGTTTGTACAGTGTTTTATGGTTTTATTTGAACGTATAAATGTTTTCATGTCAATTGACTAGCCTGCACTGCTGAGGAAGTGAAGAGCAGACTGAAAATATGTATTCCGATATCTCACAGGGGTGGACAATCACAGGATAAGTGGATGTAGTATCCAATAGCTTTAACTATAAACACATAGAAGAAAAGAAGAAATATTTCAGATTTTTACATTTGGTATGTTTATTGCAAATAAAAGTGCTTGATGGTAGTGTGGCGCACTTTGTTGCTCTAGCGAGTGCTACAGTACATATCCAAATACCGCATCGGCAGAGGTGCAATCTGGTTGTTTGTTTTTTAAAACACAGATTTATTAGCATGCACGAATACTTTTCAGAATAAGGAGTTCCAAGGTATGTGGAAACCAAGCAATTCTATAGCAAAGGCTCCATACAGTGGTACCTTGGTATACAAATTTAATTTAAATCCTTAAGGCAAAATTTCGTATTTTGAAACGCATTTTCCCATCGGAAATAATGTTAAATGCAGATAATCTGTTCCAACCACCCAAAAAATATTACCAATATTACCAATTTCCAACACTATTATCATGTTTTTGTATATGAAAACAATCAAAATATTTAGAAAAGACATGTAATGTAAATTTCTTTATGGAATGAAATAAATAGACATTAAACCTCTTTTAACCATAATTTATGATTTCTCTTGGCACCGGCTGATTGAAAAAAGGAACACAAAGTGGCTCTTTTTTCTTCCTGCTACTGTCTTTGCTCCTTGCACAAAATGCAACAAAACTCACAAAAGATACGTAAACTTGTTTTACTTGGCTTGCCACTGACGTAAACAAGTTTTGACCAGTCCCCCACACGTTCGTGCAACTTACGCACGCGCATAGGCGCAAGCCGGCGTTCAGTACGGCTTAGAATGGTCGCCCATATGCCAAAAATACTTTGCATGCCGAGGCAAATTTCAAGTCGAACATTCTTAAAGCAAACATGCTGAGGTACCACTGTATACAGTAACTCAATGTTTGTAATGTTCACATTATGGTTAAAGATATAATGAAAAAATAAAAACTCGAGGCAGACCAACATACTGTACAGAAACTTGCTGACTTTGTTGAACAAAGTACGTCATGATAATATACTTTCTTTATTCTGTATTAATGCACTTCATTATCTAGCTAGCTCACAATAGGCTATTATATTGTTAGCTAGTAAGTTTTGTGTTCGCCATCATGTTTATTTACTCTATGTAAAATATGAGGTTTTATATGTCTTATGTTAGCTGCCATGTTTGTCTATGTTTTATGTTAGCTACCACTTTTTTATAGTAGACACTTCAAGGCAACCAGAACATGCAGCACATCAGAGCTTTACTTGCCTGGTGGGTTAGCTAAGAAGTTTATCATCAGTCCACCCCTGTTTTATCCTCCAACACTAAAGAATATGTTGCACTGAAACCCGTCAGTGTCTGTCTGTCTACATTACAGTCCCTGATATAAAGGACACTGATAAGGAGCTTTCAGTGCACCATAAGTTATGTTTGTTATATGTCTTATGCTTTGTAAATTGAAAGGATATAGGAAATGTGAGAAATTAGAGCTATAAAAGTCTGCCACAAAGTACCAAATGTAAATGGTAGAAGATATAGCATTGTAAAAACCAGCTGGTTTCCCAATGTCACTATCATTTTAAAATACTAATTCTTCTGTCTCAGGTCTGTGTGTAAATTCAGTTGATTGCATCTCAGGTAGAGTGCAAGATTTAGGCCCCACAGCAGAAGAACTTCAGAATTTATGAACATATTTACTATTCGAGAAAGACCCATCATGCCTGAGTTAAGCATTTTGCTCTCAAGACATTACATCCAAACCCTAACACACAGTGCACTGTTTTAAATGTGGAGATTACTTTGTATAGCTGGATCGGATCGTCATCCTCATCGTTGTCATACATGATAGCAGGCTTGTGAAAATGTGATCTAAAAGTGAAGTTCGAGGTTATAATTCAGCATTTTAGATCACCTAATATAAAAATCACCCAGTGCAAAGTTGTTCATTGTTCGGATCAGTTTTTATGTCTGAATTTTGTCACATCTCTGTAGCTTGTGTTTCGGTGTAACGGGAGATATCTACTTGTTCCCATCTCCGGTTTGTATTTGATCATAAAATTACATTTTTAAACAAATGGAGCAGTACTTGTCTTAATAAAAAATAGATATATTCATGTTGAGACAGTATTTGAGCTCTTTTTTACACCACATGTTTAATTCATAATGCTAAGAAAGAGGTAAAGTAAGGAGTACTAATTGCATCCAGTATATTATCTAGTATATTGTGAATAAAGGTACTGGGAATAAGCATATAACTAAGCATGTGTATAATTACAGCAGCAGTGTTTAGGAAGAAGTCTCCAGCATGCAGGTACAGTAAGGTTATCCACTGCATATACATTAAGAACTGGATAGACCTGAGAGGGTGTAACCACATGAAGCATCCTGTCACTTCAACATCAGCAAACCTGATCTGATATTCAAGGTGTAATGAGTGGTGTATTTAACTTTTTTTTTTTTAAATCTAATTCCGTTACATGCAAATGTTATGACACTTCTCATGCCTTACATCTCTAAAGAGGTGATTACCTCCAAGTCTCAAAGCTGCTATCAGCTGTACTTGTCAAAGCAATGTTATTGCCTAAACCATCATCTCATCTCTGACACTTGTCTTGCATGTGCAGTTTACATAACCACTTTCATTTTAAGTCTTAACACCATCATCATCATTTCTGGAAGCTAAGCTTTGAAACTCCAGCAAATTATTTATCCAAAACCAGTAATCTATTTAAGGAAAACTATGATTACACATCACCATTTCCTGGTGCTTTTGTTTAATCAGCTCATTCAAAATTGTTGGCAACCAAACTGATGGAAAAACGATGGTCATGAATTCAACATTAAAAGCAAAAAATAAAAAAATTAAATGAAGAAAGACGTCCACGACCAGAACCTGTAACATTTTGCGTAAAATATTGTATGCGTCAGGTTTAACTCAGGGAAATTATCTGCAGGTACATATGATTGCTTTGTATCACCACATTGTTGAATTCTCCATACTGTTCAGGCAGAAGATGTGGATTCATTGTCTGCAATCCAAGGCAGAGGTGTGTATATTAATGCACATATTGCTTGTGTAGTATAAAAAGGATAGTTTTGATTATAGTACCTGTGACCACGTCACAATATTTATATTTCACATCAATGCACCAAGTGAAGGAATTTATTGGATTTTTATTTAACTAATAAATAAAAGTATATACTCTATATATTTCTTAAGCAGGCACTTACAGCAACATGTATGGTAGGCACTTCACATCTAAGACTCCTAAAGAAATTAAAAGTGTTGTTTTTGTAATAATTGTTGCCATGATGCTATTAGATGCAATATAAGAAGACATTTTTCATTTAAAGGTCTCAAATTTTATTATTTCTTTAACAAGTTAATTACAGGTCCCAGTGCCCCGTTTCACGTTTCCTCTGAGCATGCCTTTTCAATGTCTATGTAAATGAGCCTACTGCTGAGCCACACCCCTCCAAAGAACAGCTGAGCTGAACAACAACCCAGGGGAGGGTACCTATTTATATGAGGTCACAATAGGGAAAAAAAATCCATTTGGCTTGTTTAAACCCTGTCCAACACAAAAATATGAAAAAAAAAGTATGGATTGTTCTTTTTCCTCCATGTTTTTTTTGTTTTGTTTGGATATACATATTGGAGATGCAGTTGAATATCTAAACGTATGTTTTCCATATTTATGTTTTTAAGGTGGAGTCTCCTGCACTTTAGAACAGTACATCTTTTCTACTATTTAAAAGCCCTATGTTTGACATTTTGCAGACTTAAAAATGTAAGAAACGAGTGGTTAATGTCCGTGATATATCACTTTGAGACATGCTGGATAGTACTTAACCATGGCGTGTTACATTATTATGTTCCAATGCCCTGTCGTGTTTTATTATTTGAATTCACAGGCTCATCCGCCAGGTTTTTAACACAGCAGTGTGAGAAGCCAACATTCTGGGTGCTCTTTTATATTCCATCAGGTCCAAGCACAAGCACTCAGGAATAAATATGAATAAAAATTAAGCAACCCAGCCATATCGAATTCAAAACAACTGAAGAGCCATTGGCTCGGTTTAAAGTAAAGGAGAGGCTGATTTAAAGCCTGCATCTTGCTGGAGAAGATTGGATTAGAGATATTCTCTAGCTCTCCATTCACAACCCAGAATAAGCAGCATTGAAATAGCTTAATCGTTGTCAGCGGGTATATGTGTGAGCTTGATCTTTCTCATAGTTGATCGTGCTGTCAGTAGGAAAGTGTCTCAGCATGCTGTAGTGTTGAGTCATCAGGCGAATGGAAGAATAGGAGACGGTAATTTGGTGAACAGGACTCTGGGTTTGTCTACGTTCGCCCACTGAATGGGAACTCGGATGCTTGACAGGCACTTGTACACAATGCGAGAAATATCTCGAGGGCAAACAGGCAATCGGGCGAGGTAATTTCACCAGCTGTACTTCAAATTTCACGTCAAAAGCATTTGGCACATCTATGACAAATGACCAGTGCGACATTATGTCTTGTAAGGAATAATCACCACATCATTTCTGGGCATCATTTTCTCATGTTGGTTAGGTGATATGGTTATATTTTTCAGATATGAACATTCTACAGTATCAGTCCTTGCTGATTTTTGTTTGTTTAACAGCTAATACATTGCCAGTCTTGTACAGTATAGCTCAGTCTTTAAACAATACTCTAAACAAACACTACTTTCTAAAATCGCCCCATATCAAATGCTTAGTCACAAAATCTCACCATTTAGCACTTGTTTGGTCTTTTGTTTAAGCTTTACCGTGTGCATTCATTACAGTACTCATATTAATCCTTTATCTTCCCTTGCATGTGGGTTTTTTTTTTTAGTTTAATAGCTAATTAGTTCCTAAATGAATTTGAGTACAATCACTAGCCAAATCGCTCTCCTGCATTGTTCTTAGCCCCAAATTTTTTTTTCTTGTCTGTGTATGCCATATCTTTATTGGACTTTAATTATCTGGCTGCTTGATGGGGTTAGGTGATATCTGATATGCTCTCCATGGAGACAGAACTCTACTAATTAAGTTCTATTAAAACAGATTTCCATGACTCATATTTTGCCTTTGATTATCAGTTCTCAATCTGTCATTTCTTCCCAAGTACAGAATGCTCAGCAACTTTCTTTAAAGGGGAAAAAAGGTAATCCTTAAAAATGCACAGCTGACATTTTATATTTCAGATCATTTGGATTTTTTTGTTGCTGTTGTTCTTGGATGAAAAGAAATGCGTCCTAAACCTGTGTCTATACTCATTCTGTCAATTCTGTCATAGATATATAAAAAAAATCTATAAATTAGATTGCAGAATTCTGTATTAAATGGATGATAATTATTCGCTGTAGAAGGGGAATAACATGCGTACAAAGCATATCAAAAAATGAAATAATTTCAACATTATTGATGAAAGCAGCAGTGAATTAAAATAAGCTGGAGCAGTTGAGAATTAAGCTCTGTTAATCATGTCTGACTAGCACTATGACACGATCACTAAAACCAAGCACCTTTGCTACACTCCACTTGTTCTACAAACACTTGGCATAACTAATTCTGGAAATGGTACATTTTCTGATTCTTAAGGCAGTTTTTCTAATGGTATCTGAGAAGTAGACTGCAGTTTTGTCTCTGTAGCCACAGAGCTTGCCCATTGCCACTATTTAGCTGAGTGAACAATGATTGTCAAAGCTCCTCGCTCGTTTCTTACACACAGTCTCCTTGTGAGCACACTGGAGGGACAGAAAAACAGACCACTTTAACCCTCACTAAAAATGATGGCTATAGTAACTCCGAGGCTCCAGTTGTTTGGACATGGGCCTCGATGAGATGGCCTTAACACAATAACGCTCAAGGAATACACAGTAATTTGTCCCATGTTGGATCAAACACAATACTGGGAACTGCTAGTTTTCTAGCTATAGATTTCTTTTAGGCTAAAACGATTATTAGTTATTAGTCTTCCAACACAGCAAAATATAAATGCTCAGTGATTAGAAATGTGCTAGCTTGCTTTCACACATACATTATGGGCAATATGGGAATGCCAGTTAGCCTAATCGGGAAATTGAAGCACCCAGAGGAAACCCACCGAGCACTGTGAGAACACGCAAACTCCATGCACACAGACCCCGATGTGGAAATCAAACCCGGAACCTGGAGGTACAAGGTGACAGTGCTAACCACTAAGCCACCATGCCATCTCTTCTCTAGTCACATTACGAAAGACCCTCTGAGAACATCAGTTGTGTCCATTCTAGATTTAGTAGTGGTTAATCAGAATGTAATAGGACCCATTCATCATCATATTGGTCATTCTCTTAAACTAGTACTAACCATTTACTCAATTCTCATGTGAGAATTTCTGTGCAAATTTCTGTACATCCTTCAGGAAACAATCAAGCAGGCATGGATTGAATGAGTGATCACTCAGATCCAGCGAGTTTTAAAGAATTTTATACGTTTGAATGGCCTTTTGCTTGTCTCAATACCCCTCACATATACAGTACAGTACAAATACAGTATATACTGTACGTCAAATATCAAAAGTTTGGACAAAAGTTTGAATTTATTTTTTACATTCTGGAACAATACTTAAAACATTATTTTTTTTTTTTTTACAAAACTATGAAATAACACATCTCGCATTGGGTAATTAAGTAACAACAACAACAAAAGACAGTTGTTATTTTAAGACACAAAAGTCAGCTGTGTTTTTTCGCAAGAACAATGTTGTCAAATGCATATATTCATTTATATAAATAAATAAAGAGATAGAGATAGAGAGAGAGAGAGAGATCTGAGGTGACGAAAAGTGAACCACAAGTGAAAAATCAATATAAAATTTTATGCTGTATATAACATTTATATATTAAATGTTATGCTGGTGTCAGCTAAATGTTTCAGTAAAGCCAGAAGAGAGTCACCAGCTTAATAAATTGGAGGAATATGTAAAGAACTCTAGGTCCCTCTTAGCTTCTTTGTACTAAATTCAAAAAATAAAACTATTTTAGTTGGTCCACATTCAGTTAGACAAAGACTTTCAGTTTAGTCCAGAATGCAGAGGTCCTTACTAGAACCAAAAGATATAAAAACATCACTCCTATCCTATCCACACCCTTGTGAAAAAAAATGTGCTAAGTATACTTGCAGCCATACTAATTCTCAGTATACCTTAAGTGTATTAATGATTAGGTAATTTGAAGTGTGCTATTTTCGACATACTAATTTTGTGCTAAATATATTTTAATTGTAATTAAGTTGTAGTAAAGC
>JAOVVA010000052.1:11286292-11304980 GCA_028565275.1 Leiocassis micropogon | reverse complement strand
ATGTTGACGGTCAAGATGATTGTTTCTCAAATCCAATCAGAGGATTGGTTTGTGACAATCGACCTGAAGGACGCATAGTTCATGTAGAAATACTGCCACAACACAGGAGGTTCCTGAGGTTCGCTTTCGGGGGCAAAGCTTACTTGTATCGGGTCCTTCCATCTGGCCTAGCAACCCGCACATATACACGAGATATGGATGCAGCTATACAGTTCCAGGGCATCCGTAATCTGAATTATATACATGACTTGGTCAGTCTCTGGAGCTAGCGCTTCGACATCAGCATGTCGTCCTAGCTCATCTCAAATCAGACCCCGGTTTTTGACCTTGGGTCTCACTCTAGGTCTGTGTTGTCATCGCAAGATGCTAACGACAGATGCTTTCCTTATGGGTTGGGGTGCGGCCTTAGATGGCCGTCCAGCCGAAAGGATCTGGAGAGGTCATCTTCCTGCATGGCACATCAATTGCCTATAAATGATGGCTCTATTTCTGGCCCTGAAATACTTCCTCCAGCAGAGGAAAAGCTACCATGTCCTAGTGCGGGTGGACAACACTACGGTAGTCTATTACATAAATCGCCAGGGCGGATTGCATTTGCACTGCTTGAGCAAGCTAGCGCAGCAGATTCTGCTTTGGGCACAGAACAAGTTCTTGCCCCTAAGGGTGATTTACATTCCACATATGAATATGGGAGCAGACTTGCTGTCCAGACAAGCTGTGACACATGGGGAATGGAAACACCACCACCAAGGTGGTCATTAAAATCTGGGAGAGATTTTAGGTCACGACACAATGTCCCCTTCTCAGATCTAATATCCCTCCTCGACGGCTCATCCTGAGCAATTCCGATCAGGAGGGATCTTCTGCCTCAGGCGCAGGGAACAATATTTCTTCCCTGGCCTGAGATCTGAAACCTTCACGTTTGGCCCCTGAGGGGGCCCAATTAAGAACTGCTGGTCTTCCAGCCAATGTAAAAGAAATTATTCTTTGTGCTAGGCTCCCTCTACTAGAAAAACTTATGCCCTCAGATGGAATGGTTTTGAAAATTAATGTATGGCAAACCACTGCCAGATTGTTTCAGTGCTGGAGTTTCTGCAGGAGAAACTGTCCTCAGGCATATGTCCTAGCACTCTCAGAACATATGTGGCCACCAGGTCGGCTTACCATATTCTGATTGATGGGGTTTCTGTGGGAAAGCACCCGTTAGTTCGTGGACCTAAACGAGTTGTTGAGGCCGCCCACTAGAACAACAGTCCCTTCATGGGACCTAGCTATTGTGCTTGAAGGTTTGAAGACCCCTTTTGAACCTCTAGAGTCAGCGCCTGTTAGGTTTCTGACCCTTAAGATGGTTTTTCTAATAGCATTACTTCTCTGAAGAGAATTGGGATTTGCAGGCTCTGTCAGTCTCGTCATCCTGCCTAGACTTTGCCCCTGGGCTGGTCAAAGCTATTCTGCATCCTCACCCAAATTATCTTCCGAAAGTACTATTCTTGACCATGCACCAGTTGTTCTCGAAGCCTTCTGTCCTCCGCCATTTAATGCTCCGGAGCAGAAAAGACTTCACTTACTGTGTCCAGTACGCGCTCCTTATAGGTTATGTGGGGACCGCAACCAAGGGGGGCAGCGCCCGCTAGACAAACTATGTCACATTAAAAGGGTGAGGGATGCTATTGTCCTAGCCTATGAGGTGGGTGGTCACACTTCACCTCTAGGAATTAGGGCTCATTCAACTAAGAGGTTTGCAAAGTATCCCCTTGCAGCAGGTGTGTGATGCAGTAGGTTGGTCCTCTCCACACACATCTGTCAGATTTTATAGTTTGGATGTCCATGCTTCTCCAGGCTCACGAGTCCTAGAGTCAGCATCCCAAAATCAGGTCTAGACCTCTTTGATGATTGTGCGCACACCCTACACAACCCTGGGGTCCAGACACTTCCAGTGCAGCGGCGTTGGTATTCTTGTTTCCATAGCGTTTTCATGCAGCATCGAGTGTAGCTTTTGAAAGGGAACGTCTTGGTTTACTTTGCTGTAACCCTGTTCCCTGAAAAAGCGGGAAGGAGATGCTGCACTCCAATGCTGCACTGTACGCTTGACTGGACGTTCTTTCAGACAAAATTGACCTGAGGATGTTTCCGGTTCATGCCTATTTATAACCTCCAGGTGCACCTAATCAAAGCACGTCACCTGACCGAGGTTATATAAGCCAAAACTTTTTGCCGTGTTTGACACACATGCTTCAACAACCGGTTGCGCAAAGAGCGTTCCCATAACGTTTTCAAGCAGCATCTCGTTCCTGCTTTTTCAGGGAACAGGGTTACAGCAAAGTAACCCCGAGACGAATTCAATGCAAAATCTGAAAGACTACAAAACCCCCAGATAGAACTGCCAGGATTCCACCCAGTAAGGAAGAACAAAATCCACATGACATTAATGAACTGCAGGAAGAATTGGCTGACACATGGGATGAGGGTTCTTCTCTGCAAGCACTGCTTCAACAAACATGATCTGCATAGAAGAGTCTTTTTAAAAAAGTGAATATCTGATTTATGCAATACAATCTATATACTCGCATGTCTAGATATGTAGATGTCTACATGCTGTACAATATCTAGAGGATTACAGTAAATCAGTTAAGCATGGGGTGGCAATTATGCTTTAGTGTTGTTTGGTAACCAGTGGCACAAGAAAAATAAATGAATGGATTCAATCAGAACATTTTAAAATGCTTTGGTGACACAATTGGTCAAGAAACTGAAGCTGAAAAAATGCAATATGAATTAATTGAATAAAATATAAAGCTTTTTGAAATACAGTACCTCCACAGGCTCCTGACCCAAACATCATACCAAATATGTGGGGAGATATTAAACATTCGGTGCATGCAAGATTAATGTACCAAAATATGTTTCAGAACTGGAAGAGTTCTGCAAATAAGGGTTGGTAAAAAATTCATGAAATAAAAACTTTAAAAAACTTAAAGCTGGCTAGATTGAAAGCTGTGATAGCTGAGAAAGAGGATGTAACTAAATGCCAACTTGGTAAGATGTCTAAAGTGTTCAATTATTTTAGTTTAGTAGATTTAGTTTTTAAATATTTAAGGTCCATAAAATATAAAGTCACTGCATATTTGCAATAAAACAAAAAAAAAATTTTAATAGTTCACTGGGTTTACTTCTTTTCACCTAAAAAAATCTATAAAATATGTAATCAGAATCTCAGGTACAGAGGGAAAAAGATACACCAAATAAATAAATGAAAACCTAGCATTTTAATCCAGTAAGTTTTAATCAGTCATATTTGACTTTTAATTGTTGCTTTAGATTGTAGCAGTTTGAAGGTTACAAATTCATGCAGATGAAGTCGCACGGCCTTCAGATATTAGCTAGCTAATTGTCATAATAGTAAACACAGAAAAATATGATAGTGGAGCTTAATTATATTCATGTATTTATTTCTTATATTCCTTATTCTCCCAGAACCTCCCTTTCTTAAATATGGCCATGCCATCTGGTAAGAAAACTCAACTGATGTGATAACCTGGTCTACATTTGGGTTATCCGCTGACTACATTTTATTGCAACATACCATTGCTGATCCTAGACCTGACGAACTGAAGCAACCCTAAATCATAACACTGTCTCCAGAGGCTTCCATAGTGTTCACTATACAGGTACATTATGGATGCGTGACTTTATGCACTTCCCTGATGCTCCCATCACTCTGGAATAGGGTCGATCTGGACTCGTGAGACCACATGATCTTTTTTCAATTGCTCCAAAGTCCAATCTTTATGCTCCTCAGTAGCAAATTGAAGCATTTTCTCTGATAACCCTAGTGTCAATAACAGCTGTTTTTTTGCAAGGCCACACAGCTGTTTAGTCTCAGTCCTTTAAGTTCTTGTCACATTGAGTGTGTGGAAATCCTCTTACTCACTCACTCTCACTCAATGTCTTTTTCTTAGTCTTTCTGCTGTTCCCTTTCAGGGATTGCCACAGCGAATCATCTGCCTCCATCTAACTCTATACTCTGCATCCTCTTCTCTCACACCATCTAACTTCATGTCCTCTCTCACTACATCCATAAATCTCCTCTTTGGTCTTCCTCTGGACCTCCTGCCTGGCAGTTCCAACCTCAGCATCCTTCTAACATATATTCACAATTTCTTCTCTGAACATGTCCAAACCACCTCAATCTGGCCTCTCCGACTTTATCTCCAAAACATCCAACATGGGTTGTCCTTCTAATGGATTTATTGTTGATTCTATTCATCATTGTCACTCCCAAAGAGAATCTCAATATCTTCATCTCTGCTACCTCCATCTCTGCCACCAGTCTTTTCTTCAGTACCACATCGCTGGTCTTACCACTATCTTGAACACCTTTCCTTTTATTCTTGCTGACACTCTTTTATCACACAGCACACCTGACATTTTTTTCCACCTGTTTCAACCTGCCTGCACATGCCTCTTGACCTCTTTTCCACACTCTCCTTTGCTCTGGACCGTTGACCCTAAGTGCTTAAAGTCCTGCACCTTCTTTACCTCTGTTCCCTGTAGCCTCACCGTTTCACTTTTGGTCACACTTAATCCTGTCACGGGAGGCCTAGAGCATGTCCCAGAAAACTTGGGGCACAACGCAGGGTACACCCTGAACAGGGTGCCAATCCATCACGGGGCACACACATACACAGACTCACACACTCATTCACGCAGCAATTTGGGAACGGCAATTAGTCTAATCTGCATGTCTTGGGACTGTGGGAGGAACCCGGAGAACCTGGAGGAAACCCACCAAGCACAGGGAGAACATGCAAACTCCATGCACACAGAGGCAGGAATCGAACCTGCCCAGGAGTCGAGTCTGGACCCTGGAGGTGCAAGGCAACAGTGCTTACCACTAAGCAACCGTGAAATGCTCTTACTTGCACTGTCAAACATAGCTGTGATTACAACTGGCAGTTTTTCTTTTTTTTAATCAAATATCATTTGAAACCATAATCTTTCACAAAGCAAAGATTCAGCACTGTCCCTACAGTTTTTAATAATGCATTGGGCAGTTCTTAACTCCGTTTGATTAACTTAAGCAATCTCCTTCCTTGTTTTCTTTGCTTAGTGCCAATATTTTGGCACATTTAACATGCAGCTTCTTTTAATCAGGAAGTGTAGTGTCATATTTAAACAGTCAGGCATTTTGGCCAATGGTTCTGTATGTTTTAAATGGAGACCTATTTTGCTCCAAATCAATTGCATTATTGTGTTTCAAGAATATAACAGCTCCTTAATTTGGATGCAACCATGTCTCTCACTAAACAATGGCTACTTACAATAGAGCTTTTTATGTGGTTTAGGAACTACTGTTTTGTGTTAAAGCAGTGTATTTTTTTATGTATAGTGTGTAGGTTTAAGGCCCCACAATAGTTCAAACCCATGCACACCCACATGACAAATTTAATTACTCTTTAATTAAGCCCATTTGTAGTTCAGGTTTTTCATGCCGCAGAACAAATGGGAAAATGTTGCTCTAGACATCACAGCCCCATAATTATCATTATACAATAGTAGAATCCTTATAAAAATGTACTTATCGTTTGATCTAAAAAATAGTTTAGGTTATAAAAAATACAGATACAGTAGGAATGATATTAAGATGTTATTTCTCTTCCTTTCATGTACAGATTGTTGCCAGATAATTTACCACCTTACACCCAAGACCAAAAGTAAAATGTTAACTGTTTATATAAGCCATGGCAAATCCGTTAGCTGCTCAGAATTCTATCCGCAAGATTTGCTGCTAACGTTAGCCCAAGTATTATTATTGACCTTTTGTCTGATTTGAGAGGCTGAGAGGCTTTTAAATGTAGCCTGACTCACTACTGAATGTTTTCTTTTCGTTTTTTTCACTTCTCAAGGTCTTACCTTGATTTTCAATTACAAAAAAAAAGCCTCATTTTGTTATCAGTGCTGGCAATGAATCAAATCAGTTTTTCACCTCCTTGCATTTACAGTGACTATGCAGGCAGATGGAAAACAACACTCAGGTGGGTCATCAGAGGCCGCGGGCAAGAGAACTCCCACTTCGAGCTCCCACGGCATCGGGTCATGCTCACTATGTGGGCGTCTGTTTTCACAGGGCTCAGAAACTGGTCGCTTTCCCAGGAAAAATGATTTAGATGAGCCCCACATTTCTTTAATAATGAGGAGAAATTTCTTGTCTGTGTCCAAACCTGGAGGTCTTCTTCCCTTCCATATGATTTGATGGTAAACTTACAATAAACCTAAAAAGCCAAAACGTCATAGTGGCATGACAGGTAAATCAATGTTACTGTTACTCAAACGGGGTCAATGCAGAGAGACAGAATGAGGGGTAGAGGACCTTATTTGGTCACATAAGGTGGATTGATGGGGTTTTCCATGGTAAAGCTATGGCTTTACTATGGTAAAACAGTCAGATGGCTATCCTGCAGCACCTCATGCTTTACCTATTGTGCGCGCACTTAGATAGAAAAATATCTCTCAAAATAATTACAGATAAAGTCTATGGCAGGGGTCAAGACACAGATGGACTCAGGGAAATCAATATGTAACAGAAAAGGAAATATAAACAAGGAAATGTTTGAAACACATATACAACACCTAATGATTAGGTGATTATCTGAAGACTATGATCCATAGTCTGATTCATAAGGAAAAAAATATTGAAGTTCATTTAACAAAAAGAAACCCGGAAGACACGAAAACTTCCATTAAAGAAAATCAAAAGAAAAATGAACCGACCACAGCCACCAGTTTAATGTTATTACTAGGAAAGTTTAAAGTCTACAGTACCACCACAGGGTTATTCTGACTCGACCATGACTTGACCCTGGTGTCTGAGCTCAAGGCTATCATTGTTGAATTAGTGTGATTTCAGTTTGTTACATTTTCTACACACTGGTAAAACTATAGTGAATGAATTAGTGTGAACTTCAGCCATGACTTAAGTGTTTGATTTAAAATGAAAGAAAGAAAGAAAAAGCAATATGTTGATGAGTGTAATTGGTTTAAACCTGGTATGGAAAATTATTTATACTCTAATTTCTAAGAAACTTTGCATACTGTAGATGTTTGACTAAACTTTCAGTTACAGATTTACCAGCAAGATTTAATAATACAAGGGGTCATTCAAGTCAAACCAGGACATCTGAAAAACAGAACAGTTACAGGAATAAAAAATCTCTTTATTTATCTATATAATCCCCTGGTACACTAATCCAGTGTTTCACTAGTACTTGGATACTGTCAAAGTAGAAGGTTTTCTCAGTATGCTGGAGCCAGGATCAGACTGCCTGCCTCATGTCTAAAATGCTGGCCTCTCGGGAACTCATGTAATGGCCCAAACATGTATAAATGGCTTGGAGCGAGGTCAGGACTGTACATGAGATGTGGCAATAACTTCCAATTTGTTAATGAATGATTGTTCCCACAGACAGATGTGTCTTCCAAGTTATCCATCAACTTTGAAGGATCAGGAGTTTTACTCGCTGAATGTTCACAGGAACAACCGTTTTCAGCTCCAAGCCATCTTGACCAGATGATGGATGTACATTCTTCTTTAAAACGTTTGCACCATTCAGATGCTTTACTGCAGCAGAAGAGTCTCACCACCGTACTGTCTCCTGAAAATGTGTTATGTGGGGGTGGTCAAGGGTGTAATATTGCCAAAGGAAGTATAGGGAGAGCCTGACGCATACTTAATGTTTGAGGGAGTGCTTGTGTATACTGTGGGTAAAATCCCAAACCCAAATCTTCTACACTCTGTTACCTCATACTTGGGAGACCTCTTACTCTCGTATGACTTTTCTTCAAACTCAAGTAAAAAATTCCGGAGCACCACCGAAGAAAAACCTTTTTTTGTTTCAAATATATATTTTTTTTCTTTTCAAACCTCTTTTCTTTTTCTTCTTTTCAAAAATCTTTTCAAATTATTTCATACAAACCTACCTATACATCAGTGATGTGGAGTCACTCTCATACTGAAACAAACTAAATGTCCGCACACAGAGGGAATCGTCTTATATGGAGGATCAACTGATGTATCTACCCTCAAATATGGGACCCTCAGATGTCAGTTATAAAATTGGCTTGGGGGGTTGGCTTGTTACACCCTGGATGCTGTGCCAAGTAGCCTAATCTGCAGGTCTTTGGACTGTGGAGGTAAACCAGAGCACCTTGTGAAAAACCCACCATGCACAGGGAGAACATGCAAACTCAAACCTGTATCCTGGAGGTGCAAAGCGACATTGTAAGCTTTGCATAGCCTCAATCACTGTATACATCAGTGAAACTGTCACAGTTACTTATTCCTTATTGAAACCTCTCGAAACATAAAAACACAGCATAAAGCTGATTCTAGAGACCACGTCATACAGTATGGCCAAATGTATGTGAACATCTGACCCTTACTCTTACATACAGACACTCATATTTGCTTATTCCAAAGCAGGCTTGCCCCCCCTCCCCCTTGCTACTATAATAACCTCTACTCTTCTGGAAAGTCTTTCCACCAGATTTTTGCGCAGGGCTCTGCTCATTCAGGCACAAGAGCATTAATTTGACTTAGACCAGCTCAGAGATTTTATGAGTATACTGTATTCGTCTCCCCTGACTCAATAACACTCTCATTTTCTTTTTTAACCAAATAATCTACAGCTCTAGGAATGTGAACTGTGGCATATTTAAACTCAATGGCTTTCTATTGATACAGTTTGTTTTATGATTCTCTTTCTATTGCTTTATTATCTTCGGGTCTAAGCACAGAATGCTACTCAGTGTAGGAATATTACAGAGAACCTGTTGTCTATATTAAAGATTAGGGAGGCAGGAGATTGAGGTCTCCAGATTTATTTTCATATATGGGAATGACTTTTTAGATTTAACTTGCACTCCCATTTGTGGCATGTTTTAGTGCATGAAGGTATAACATCTTAATGGATTATTTATTTTGTAAAAGGTATTAGAAGGGTCAGGAAGTTAAACAGCTTTTGTGTCATGATTTAATGATGAAGGACAAATGTGAGGCCTGAGGCAAAAGCAGTAGAAGCTTTGCTTTTGATTGCATGCTAAATCCACAGAGGGAACCATGAACGAACATGGTTAATATTAAAAGAAGGGGGGGAAAAGACTGAGAGAGAGACAAACAGAAGCTACCAGTTATTTCTCTACTGCTTTTATGTGTCATGATTCAAAATCTGAAACCATCAATTCACAGGATGAATCAATCTCACAGTTCTTCTGTATGCATCAGCCTTTAACTGCAGTGCATCTTTTCTCCCCTTTTTCCTCTTCTGCTAAAAAAAAAATATATTGCATATTGTGCAGGCACAGTGATCATTTGCTCACTTTGATGCATGTCCAAGGCAAGTATGTGTGACACAAAAAGCCCTCTTCTGTTTCTGTCTCTTCTCTTTGACAAATCAATAGTACAAACACAGTGAGAGCTCCAAAAATGTAGAAGCGGCCGAACAGCATTATCCTGTGTGTCCACTCTAGTTGTAACACATTGTTTGGTAGCAGATTCCCTGGACCCAGACATACATATGAGAACAAGGCTATAGGAGGACAGTGATATATTGGGTTTTAGACTCCAGCTCGATGGCACATTTATTATTATGCATTGGTTTGTAACTACACATTCCTTAAAAATCAGTCCACTTGAGATTTTGCTTTGTAGAAGATTAAAGCCGTCTTTTCACATATACCCCAATTAAACGTGCTTTCAAGTTAAATCAAGTTGGTCAAGCGTCAAAGAGTAATGTTTTATTTAATTGCTTTATCAAATTTCACAGATAACCATTTCATCAACACCATCGAAAAGCAGGAACAAGTTGAGCCTTGTGTAATTTAATTCATTTTCTAAGAAGGAAGACATTTGTTGGGAATGAGTAAATTAACTCCTTTTTGATGCTGCACTAGTGTAACTTGTAGTTAGAGTGAGACTTTATAAAGAAATTCAAATGTGGAATGTGGCAGATGCTCCAAGATTATAAGGAAAACGTACTGGCTAAGTTCCTTATGATCAGCTCTGGGTTACTGATCAGAATGCTGGCAGGTCCACCTAGATACCAAAGTTGGGCACTTGCAAGACCCTTAACCCTTTCCTCTCCAAGGCACCATGCACTCTGACCTTGGCCTTTTAAAAAGCTGGCATAAATAAAGAACAAATGTCACTGTGTAAAGTACAAATTACACCTTATTCTTCTTCTTGTAAAACTATTTATATAGGTTTTTTATGTTTATTGTTTTTAATGTTAATCATTGTTAACTTTCTTTAAAGTAATCACTTTCAAGACAAAAGGCGTACTGTCATTTCCAGACACAGTTTTTATCAAAGCAATATAACATCCTTTAACAATTTGTGCAGAAACATTGCTTTTACCAACAGGTGAATGAATAATTACCTGTAAATACTGTAGATTCTAAGGAGGACCTATGATTAATAAAATATACTGTTTGGCCATTTTTAAACATTTTCGTGGGTTTCCAGCCCGTATGTAAACAAAACAAAACAAAAAAAAATCCTGCTTGTTTTGTCTTCTTCTTCATGTTTGTATTGGCTAGGGCTTAAACAAGCCATGATATTTTCCCCTATTATGACCCTCCTCCAGATTGTTGCCCAGCTCCCCTGTTCTTTGGCGGAGTTAATTCAGCAGTATATCATTTACAGTACAATTACTGTCTTTTTACTGGAAAAATAACACAAGAGCACACACTTTAGGGGACCTCTAAGACCTCTATTAACTTATTGAGGAAATAATAAAATATGGAACCTTTAAAGCTAAAAACTTACCCCTTAAAATGTCCACCACTTTAGCTACCACTAAAGTCTGCACTTCAGTAACTGGACTTGTTAAGGGCAATTTTCTGTCTGTTACAGTTACTGTTCACTCCGCTATTTTTCCTGTTTCCAAATTGCCCATAGTGTGTGAGTGTGCAATAGTGTGTGCGTGTGTGTCCTGCGACCCTGTCCAGGGTATTTTCCACCTAGTGTGATATCAATAGGCTTCAGGCCTCATGTAACCCTGTACAGGATAAGCGCTATAGAGAATGAGTGAGAGAGATGAGTGTTAAGATGAGTTACTGTTACAACTCCAAAACTGAATCCATAACAATAATCTCTTAACGGTATACCCAAAGAGTTTGATTTCCCTTATTCTGTAGCAGCTTGCCAATTTTTAATACGTGAAACAATCACACATTACATTACACATTACGAGTTACGTTGTATGCTGTCTATCGTTCACAAAATGAATTAGCTACAATTATCACATAATGGCTCTAAACTGCCATTTCCTCACAGCATATCATTTTTCTCATTCAGATTTAATAAAACAAAAAAGGGGAATTTTCCCTCCATAGACATTCCCTTTGTGTTGAAGGAACGAATGTCTTTTATATATTTATACTATAAATGTGAACTCATTTTCTCCTTATATAATTTTTAACCATTTCCATAGTTATACTGAGGTACACATTATAAAATCTGACTGTTTTTCAACTTCAACCATCATTTATTATAGCTATTATGCAAGTACCTAAGAATTAGCCGGTACTGTAATAATAAAAACAATTATTTAAACAAAGGCATTAATATAAACCTGTGATTTGCCTTGGAGTAGGTACTACTGTCAGAGTTTTGCTGTTAGAGACAAGAGCTCAGAATGGATTTAATTCCTAAGCCCTTTCCTTACAAGATTATTCGTCTAATTGAAAAGGGGTTTGTTCAAAAAAAAAAAAAAAAGACTTTTTTCTCAGCAATTATTTCAGCTAAAAGAGTTAATACTCTTAGAAATAGTCTGACCTTGCAATCATTGGTGGACAGAGGAACCTTGATAGACATTGAACTCAAGGACATCTGAACAAACTATATACACAAAAAAGAAAAGAAGAGTATTAACCTTGCAGTACTCCATGAGGACTGAGTCTGCAGTCTTCCTTGTATTATGTTAGACCGGAAGGCAGCCATCTGATTGCACAAACGGTTCATTTGTCACAAAGGAAGACACGTCTTATCTCAGCAGAGACTAGTTCACTGGATGATGCTAAATGCCAAACTTCTACAGAGGAGCATCCCCTTCTCATGCGAGGCCACTCCCGGAAGTGTAGAAAACACATTTTATGAAAACTGGATAAGCAGCGAGAGTTCATTCTCAATCAGAACCAACACCCAACTGGTGCGAACTTGCTGAGAAAGTTCCAGGAACAGATGGCAGTATGACAGAGGCATTTATAGCAAAAGCTGCATCTTACGTCACTGAAAGGACTCAGCATGCCTGTGCACACACTCAAGATGCTATCCAGGTAAGTCTTCCCACTCCTGGCGGTTATCCAGGCTTTACAGAAACACAGTTAATTATGTAATTAGCTTTTTATTTCACTTCTGCCACCTGCCAGGGGAGGTGAAATTCACTGGATAATGTTATACCAACAGTTCCGACAGTTACATTACTAGTGTTATTTTGATAGGAACTGTGTCCCAGCCAAGTATCCCATGTATAAATTCAAATTAGCAATTCTGGTTCTCTCATTCAAGATTTTTATAAAAAGCAACGGGTAACCTCTAATCTATTAGGTCGGTTCACTGTATAGATCTTGTTGTGTCCTGCTGCAAAAGTCAAAATGGAGATATATTTTTTAAATGAAAATAAAAGCATGTAAGATAAATAAAATGCTTTAGATGTACATAATAGGCTAAGGAACATATATGTCTAACAGTTTCATTAGAAAGCATCCAGTTCCTCCAGTACTAAGGCGCCCTCTGCTGTTTCATCTCTCAAATTATTCCAGGTAACTGATACCTCTTTTGTTAATAATTTTCTGTTGTTTGTTTGTTTTAAGATGTATTACAATTAAGCCATAATAACCACTTAACAGGATAATGTCGCTTTCATGAATCATGTGCTTGGCCCTAATGGATAAATAAACTACTGGGAAGAGGAAGTTTTGTGCAAACCTTTTTATGCTATTGTATAGCATTATAAACAATAGATATTACATGAGCATATCATAAATAAGAGTGCAGTAGTACAGTGTTTATGATTACAGCAAAAGTTGTCCTAAAGCATCAGTATTGTTAAAAAAAAACACTGTACCTTCTTTTTCTCTTTAAATCAGAAGTGAGATGGCCCAGGAATCAGGAGACCAGCACCCAGGGTATTATGAAAAAGATGGATTATTGCACTCATAAAAGGTAGCCTGGGCATTTTGTAGTCTAAAGTTGAAAACATCCAGTTTTTATACTGATGTGTATATGCAGGGGACACACTTAACCTCATAAAAATAATACCCAAGGCTAAGAAAAAAAAAAACAATGAACAAGAAAAACAGAATCAAAGAAAACAAGGAGACTTAGAGAAATCACTTCAACATGGATTATTCTTAATAATTAAATCACGTATAAATTAACACATGTTTCTGTTAGTCTTTTGGCTGCTCTCATCGAGGGGCCGTCACAGCGGACCATCTGATCCGCACATAACTTAGCACAGGTTTTACACCGGTTGCGCTTGGAACCAGCACTGCATCCAGGGAAACTAACTAAACTGGAAACTAATCCCACTGTTTACCAAGTTTATACTTTATAAACTATTCTGCATACTGTTACCACTGGCTAGGTGATTATCCACCTACAATATCAATCCAAAAATAAAGATAGATATTATTCACTTACATGTAGACTATGCATAAAATGGTAATGTCAAATTAAATAAAGGCATCAGACCTAACAATGGAAGCCAGCATAATTATAGTGTCTGCTACTTGAGCCTGTTTCTTGCTCTTAGGAAGACATCCAGCAATAGCAAATCATAACATAAATGAATAGGAGGATAATAAAGAATACCAGTAGAAATTCAGGAGATGGGTGCATCTGGGTCACCAGTTCTTTGTTGATTGCACTGCTGGACATCTTCCGATGTCAAAGGGAAGTAAACATGATGTGCCTTTCATCCGCTGCATTAAGGTTTCTTGGCCAACCACTGAGTCTACGATTCTTAACATTGCCTGTTTCTTTGTGCTTCTTCAAAAAAGCTTGAACAGCACATCTTGAAACCTCATTCTGTTTGAAATCGTTGCCTGGGAGAGAGCTTGCTGATGCAGTAAGTGCATAAAACTATCTTGTATCTTGTTGCTTTGCTCAGCCTTGCCTGTTGTATGACCTGTGACATGAAACTCTTTTCCACAACCTCACCTTAGTAGCAGTGTTTGTCTATCCTTACCAGGTTTTAAGCCTCCTACACAGCTGTTTCTGTTTCAGGTAAGGACTGTATTTCTACATATGAAACCGATGAGCATTATCAACTGCTTGTACCACTGGTTAATCATGCACCCAACTCTGATCCTCTGAAATCCCTGACTTTGTGCAAATGTGGAAAAGTAAAAATTTATGTTAATTAGAACATAGTCATTTTAGATTTAAATTTATTTCATTTGGATTGTTTTTGTTCGTTTACTTTTGATTTTGTAAATTAATTAAAATAAACTAAATATATGAATTTTTGAAAGCATTCTTATTTGACATTTATCATTCTTTACTGAATTTATTTTGATCAGCATCAGCATTTATAGGTTGTGGATTACTGGGTTACTGAACAGAAAGTTGGGGGTTCAAGCCCCAGCACTGGCACTGGTTACTACTGTTTTGCCCTGGAGCAAGGCTCTTAGCCCTATCTGCACCAGCTCTGTAATGTCCCCTAATGTCAATAACTGTTTGTGCCACCCTTGGCGATAACAACTGCAATGAAGTGTTTGCAATAACTGTAAATGAGTCTTTGACGTCACTGTGGAAGAATTTTGGCCCACTCTTCTATGCAGAATTTTTAAATTCAGCCAAACTGGAGGGATTTTTAAACATAAATGGCCTGTTTAAGGATTTCAATTAAGTTTGGACTATAACTAAGCCATTCCAAAACCTTATTTTTTTATTCTTTATACTAAAGTGGGCTTGCTGGTATTTTTTAAACATTGTCCTCCTGTATAATCTAAGTGCAATTGATTATTATTATTATGTGCATCAGAAACTGATGCCCAAACATTCTCCTTCAGGATTTTCTGGTAGAGTGCAGAATTTATGGTTCCATCAACTATGGCAAGTTGTCTAGGTCCTGAAGCTACAAAAATAATTTTTATAGAAAAACAATCACTTGAACCAACTACAGTACATCAGTAGGTTACAATGCGAGAGAACTTACTTTTTTTAACTCTAGATAAATGTAATTAGTAGTTGAGCCCACAACCAATACTACTTGAGCTGAGTTAAATAGTTGAATTAGAGACAAGTTGAGTCAACTTAAGATTTTGAACTGGGTACACATTATGTCAACTAAACAGCAATGTGAATTTATTATTTTTTTTATGAACTTCTGTGCAACTTGTTACTAAACTTTTTTACATTGACACCTTTGTTTTTTACAGTGACCCCCTCAATTTATTATGTTTTTGTGTATAAAAACATAATAAAAACCATCTGATCGTAGTGGGTTATAGTATTAGGCAAATAAGGCAAATAGAACAAACAACTTACAACAAGCAACATACAACTTCTTTCACTATTACTGTATTTATTGAACATGAAGCCAAAATGAATATAAAAAAAAACAAAAAAAACATAGTAAGTACCCTGATGATTCAATAACTTGTAGATGGCTCGTGGATGAATGATGTAACTCGAATGAATAATAACTTGAAGTAATCATTCACATCATTCCTGTAAGACTCTCACATCATTTTGGACCATTCGCCCCGCCATAGCATTTCAATTGTGTTGCGGTCTGGCCTTGATTTCTTGATTCTTTTATTTTTCAGTCATCCTGATATATATTTACTGATGTGAATCTATAACTGAATACATTTTTCACCTATCTCTTATACAGTATATTATTTCTCACCTCTCACTAAGATTATCATTACCTGTAAACTAAAAATCTTTCTGTATTGGTTCCCTTATAAAAACCTCAACCTTAGATCTCAACTGATACATCTCTAATTCAGGAACATGTAACAGTGATCAAACAAGTGATAGCTTTCACACGCCTTCCTTGAAGCTAGGCTTCTTGATGTACTTAATCAAATAACCCAGAGCCCCAATGTCCACATTTGTGTTGTTCTATCATGATAAACCACTGACTGATACTGACTTTTAATCAATACTGCTTGATGTTATTTGCTGTGTAAGTCAGTCTCTTGTGATGACAGTGAGGATGGCTGAGACTTGTTTCAGCATGGCTAGCACAGGAACAGTGAACAGCATTGAGGCACGCCATGTGAGTTGGGACCTAACCTATCCTGTAGTAGTTAGTAGTAGTAGTAGTAGTAGTAGATTCCAGCATATCACTGGGTGGGTGTATGTGTGTGTACAACATACATTGCTGCTTTAACAGCTAATAAAATGTAACCTGACAAACTTCTAGAATACCGATGTGTGTGTATACCGAAACATGCATGGGTTTATATAACTAAGAACCACTGTGTTGCTCCTCCTCGTTTCTTTGTCTGATCTACTTTTTATTAATTATTAATAAGTAATATTTTAATTTATTTAGCTCCCTAAGTTTAGGCCCACTTGCCCACTTAATTTCCTGATTTTGATGGGTGATTTGGCAAGTTCCTCTTTTTGACCAGACTTTCCGTGACATTGTATCAGATCACTACATGTCACTCCAATATTTCTTGTAAGCTTTGTGGTGACGGGTTTACAGCCAGTGCGTAAGTGCAACTCCTCGCTCGCACAGTGCGTCAGCGCACCTGAGCACGGATCGCCGTCCCAAGCCTCCTAAACAAATTATGTAATCACTAGTTCTGATTCTATTATGTGTTAATTACAGTATCATGTTTATAGTATACTGCATATTTAACTGTCAATGTTAAAAGAAACGGGTGATGGGTTAGACAGTATTATATGCTATTACGACCCTTATCATATGCTTGTGCTGGAATAACTATTTTAATATCATGTGAGTTTTATACACTGTATAGAGGGAAGCTTATTATATTATTTTCTGCTCATTCCCTTCTCTGCTTTATGTGTCTTACGGTATTTAAACAGATTCCTTTCGATGAGGATTCTTTTATGTCTATAGCATTGACTGATGGTCTTACTTATTTCTAACAGTAACAGTCCTACTTATTACTACTCATCCTGACAGCCCTATCAGCCTTAATGGCACCTCATCTGTGATTATGATAACAATTTTGATGAGTGATTGAATAATTATCTATTTGCTGTAATTACAGCACCATGCACACTCTCTAAAAAGGGGAAGTTAGTCCATCTGTGCACCTTTTTCCTGCTTTGTGCTCAGCTCAGCAGTTTTGAGCAGATGATTTGGTCTTAATAATTATAAGATTTGTACCTTGAGCTTATTTGTCATCTGGATTAAATTCCTCTTTCTCTCAGCCCCATGTCTCAACTTACTTCCCTAAGAACATTTTGGGCCCAAGGGCCTAACCTTCTACTCTTTGCATGTAGATTTGATAAAGATACTTATGATATGTGATATATAATTGGTTTGATTAGCATACTTGTGCTAAATGATATAAAGTATAATTAAAATTCCACATTTCCCCCCTGAAGGCCATTAATTTGGCCTTAATCGCTTTTATTGCCAGACTTTCTACATTTCCCCATGTTATTAATTTAGGGAATAAGTATAGGTGTGTAGCACACCTTACTGCATGTTAATTGATAACACCAGACATATGAAAACAGTAAGAGAGGTGTAGGACATGAGTTTTTTTTTTTTATTTGTCGCCCTTATAATTACTACAGAAAAAAGCTCTCTTAGCAGGTGACTATACAGTAGTTTACTTCCTTTTCTCAAATAGGCCACAAAGACCACTACCTTGTAATCAGGAGTAACACAGCCAAGATCACCTTCTGTTGCTCTTTTTAAAAACAAAATTCCAGTGGCAAGGAAAAACTCCCTAAGATTGGCAATAGAAATAAACCTTGAGAGGAACCGGACTCAACAGGGAACCCATCCTCATTTGGGTGAAACAGAAAGCAGGAATTAATCGACATTTATACTGTGTGTTACAGTAGGTGGCAGGCAGTTCAGCATAACAGTTAATGTTAATTGATGTTAGTCATTGAAACTTTCGGTAATGTCCATACATGTCCATACAAGTAGCCTCAGGTCTACTGATTTACATTTAAATTTTTCATGCTTCCAAGTCCACACAATAAAGGTTTAAGAAGTCTCAGCCTATCTCGGAGGCCAATTCAGAATACAGACAGTGTTGTCAGCCTTTACTTCATCAACTCTGGTTGCCATGCCTGGGACCAGGGAACCTGCACACACTAAAAACTGTACAAACACAACAACACTACGGGCACAACATATAGCAATTCATAGATTATATAATATATAGGTAGCATCTTTAGAGTATTTACGCATATTTACATATTATATACATAAAGGCTATCACATGCATGTGTCGTCACTAGGGCTGAGTGGTTTCCTCTTGTGCAAAGTCATCTTATTCAGCAGACAATATGCATCTGACAAAAGCAAATTTAGCAGGGATGTTTTTTACCATACCCACGGTGCATGTGAACCCAGTGCAAATTTTCCCAGCTTCATCTGCCACTTTAATAACCATGACACAAACGACTCATCGGCTTTGTGTACTTGGCATTTTACTACAGCCAATTCAGCTG
>JAOVVA010000052.1:11271808-11284118 GCA_028565275.1 Leiocassis micropogon | reverse complement strand
CAATATAAATACGACAGTGCATATATGAGCATTTATTTTCTGACATAGTAGAGGAAGCAGAGCTTCCCTTGTAGTCTCAGAGAAGCCGCCTCTGAAGCAATGCCAATAACTGTTTCTTATGCACTTCCAGATCGGGTGAGGACAAAAGAACATTGTTGATGTACTGCAAAAGGGGGCTTTCTTAAACTGGATGCTCTGGCTCCGTCATATAGCCTGATAATAAAAAGTAGGTCTGTTATGGACATTGTGTTGTCATAAGAGATATAAAGCGATTTAAGGCCAAAACACAAATGAACAGGTTGAGTTCTATAAAATTTTTCTATAAAAAGTTTTATGTAGCCAATTTAGCGATGCCTAAAGTTGTGCATCAAAAATTATTTAATTCACAGTGATTATCACACACAATATGTTACCTTGCTCATGTATAATTGGCTGCAAATAGGCTAACATATTTACTACTGTAGATATGTCTACACAGACTGTGAAAAAGGAGGGGGAGGAGGCAAACGGAGATTATTTTAATTTTAAGACAATTTGTGCGTTAATAATTGTGCATTGGCCCCACCACATCTGGTGAGATCGACCTGTCTGTGAGACAGGCTGAGAGGCTGTGGAGGACTTTTCACACTCATACAAAAGTTAGTTTCACACAGGCAACTTTTTTCTTACTGTGCACATGCTTTCAATGCCCCTCTTTATAACAGTATTAACACACAACACACTAAACAGACTGAGTGCGATCACATTAGTCAGGCGTCAAATTCAGGGGGCACGTTGTGCAAGTTAAACCATCAGCCCATTGGAATACTGCGTTGCAGCTTGCAAGCACATTACAGAGATGGAATTCATATAGTGTATACTTATACTGCACCTTGAATGCCTGAGCATAATGCTGGGTGTATGACATTAACAACTTGTTTCTACCTTGTGGACCATCAACAACTTGTCGAAATGGCGAATATATTTGTTAATTGGTGATTGTTACTTTTAACGCATTGCCTCTTTTTGACATTGACCACTTAATCACCACTTAAGCTATCCCAGTAGTTTCCGAATCTAAGACAGGGTCCTCTGAATCATCATTGGAAGATGATGTATCCACTTACTCACTCACTCACTTACTAATTCATCATCTTTACTATTTTATCCCCTATCAACACGGTTGCAGAGGGCCTGGAGCCTATCCCAGGGGACTTAGGGCACAATGCAGAATACACCCTGGATGGGGTGCCAATCCAAATTGAGATATTTTACACTTTTATCCAACAAATGAGCTCATTTCAAATTTGATGCCTGCTACAGGTCTCAAAAAAGTTGGCGTGGGGGCAACAAAGGGCTGAAAAAGCAAGAGAATTTGAAAAGATTCAGCTGGGAGAACATCTAGCAACTAATTAAGTTAATTAAAATTAGGTCTGTAACATGATTAGCTATAAGAGGGATGTCTTAGAATGGCACAGACTCTCAGAAGTAAAGATGGGCAAAAGCCATCTCCAATCTGTGAAAGAGTGGGTAAAAAGATTTTGGAATACTTCATACAACATTCCTCAATGACAAATTGCAAAGGCTTTGCAAATCTCACTATCTACAGTACATAACATCATCAAAAGATTCAGAGAAACTGGAGAAATCTCTGTGCATAAGTGACAAGGCCAAAGACTTTTGTTAGATTCCCGTGGTCTTCGAGACCTCAGGCGACATTGCATCACTTATTGGCATGATTGTGTCATTGACATTATTAAATGGGGCCTTCTTCTAGAAACTACTGTCGGTAAACACAATCCGCTGTGCCATCTGCAGATGCCAACTAAAGCTCTATCATGCAAAAATGAAGCCATATGTGTACAAAGCGCTAAAAGCGCTGTCATGTCCTGTGGGGAAATGCTCATTAAAATGGACTGCATCAAAGTGGAAAAGTCTTCTATGGACAGACGAGTCCAAATTTGACATTCTTGTTGGAAATCACAGACGCCATGTCCTGAAGAGGAGGGAGACCTTCCAGCATGTTATCAGCATTCAGTTTAAAAGCCCGCATCTCTGATGATATGGGAGTGCATACGTAAATACGGTATGGGCACTTTGCATGTTTTGGAAGGCATTATGAATGCTGAATTGTATATAAAGGTTTTAGAGCATACTGTATGCTCCCCTGCTGACGAAGTCTACAGTATTTCATGCCTTGTATATTTCAGCAGGACAATGCAAAACCACATACTGCAGCTATTACAGCAGCATGGTTTCATAGTAGAGGAGTCCAGATGCTGAACTGGCCTGCCTGCAGCCAAGATCTTTCAACTATACTTTTAATCTTTCACCTATAGAGAACAGTTGGCGCATCATTAAACGAAAAATACGTCAAAGATGACCATAAACTCTTCAGCAGCTGGAAACCTATATCAGATTCCAACTCCAAAACTCCAGAAACTCATAACATCAATGCCCAGATGTCTACACCATGGTAAACATGCCCCCGTTCCAACAATTTTGCAACCTGTAGCAGCCATCAAATTTGAAATGAGCTCATTTTGTGCATAAAATTGTAAAATCTCTCAGTTTAAACATTTATGTTCCCTATGTTCTATTGTAAATAAAATATTAGCTCATGTGATTTGAAATTCTTTTGGTTTTCATTTTATTTAAATAAAAAATATATGCCAAATATATGCCAAAATTTCCAGAATTTCAGTTGAACACATGATTAATTACCAGCAAGGACAACTCGCAAAACTGGTGAGGAAGACTCTTCAACATCATCGTCATACTGTATTGAACAGTGCTAATGCTTTCAGTACTGAGAAAAGTTTAACATTAAAACTAGCATTAGCAATTGAATGTTAGCTGTTATAAGTTCCAGCAACAAGTCCTATGGCATGAAGACTGACTCAACCATGCTGACATATGCATGTCAGATCCACCAGGGACAGGATCACCAGATCAAGTCAGGTAGATGATAATGTTATTTTCCGTCATCTAGGTTGTCACATCGCATAAACGGAGCACATCACTATCCTATTAACAGAGGTAGAGGTTAACTAAGCACTTATCTATACTTTATTTGAGTAGTTTTAGTGAATACATTTTACTTTTACTCCATTACATCCTATAACACATGTCTCTATTTTCTACTTCGCTAAACTTCTGCATGGGTTTCCACTTACTTAACCGCAGTGGTGTGTAATATTTGAAGCAGTGATATCACCACCTCGTGGCCTGTAAGGAATTTAGTAAGTTGCTTTCCTCCATGAAACACTCAGTAATGTAGCAGGTGTTTGAAACTAGGTTTTAACAGCCTAATACAATCTCGATACCTTTGTTCTTGAGTTAAAATTTAAATGGAAGACTTATATATTTTACTTCGCATGTTATTACTTTTACTCAAGTACAGGATTTATTTACTTCGACCACCCCTGGCATGCCAACAATGCCAAAATTCTTACTGGATACCCATGAAAATACGGTAGTTTCATCAAAAAGGAGATGACCCAAGAATCAGGATACCCTGAGTCAGGTTATATTTAAAAAGATACATGTACAAAGATGGCCTGGGCATTCTGCAGGCTACACATCAAATATTGGTCAATACTAGAGCTTCACTGTCACTTCATTGCCAGGTTTCAGATCTGGTTGTTATGAATTTTGTGACAGACATAAATGCAGGCTGACCAGGCTTTACTGATGTTTTTTACTCAGTCAAACAAGCTCAGGAAGGTCAGAAAAGGCATTCAAGTTTGAGTATCATTAACTGGGATCGCATACATGTAACAAGGCTTGACAACACTGTGTATTACTTCGCAGTTAGGAGAGTAGATTGAGGGATCTTATATACCGTGTGAGTGAGGGTAGCGTGACGATGCTCAGGTGGTAGTAATCAGTAATCGGGATCTCGAGAGCTGGGACGTGTAGTTCTCCATGGTCTTGTTTGTATGCTGTGATGTAAAGCACTTTCCTGAAACTGGTCTGGATCTGTAGGACCTTTGTCATTCTATTTATTCTAGCACTTACATTAACACCCTAAACTGAACATATAGTATTCTATTAGAAAAAAGGTGAACCTACAGTATATTATCTATATTAATATTTAACAGAAATTTTTTTTGTGCCTGCTTCTGACACTGAAAGGAGGAGTGACATGGAGGTTGAGTGTTTTGGCCCAGATACAGTACGTTAAAGTACATGGCACCATTTCAGAATTGTGCTGCTGATTTATTTAACTGATTTACAGTATTGTGAGATCTGATTTATTCAACCCTGTAAAGAGTTGGGTTGTTCATCACTTATTCATTATAGCCTGTTTTTTCAGGCCCCCTACTGTACAAAATATTAACAGTGATTTTGTTAAATGAAACATTTGTATACAATTTTGGTACATTTATCCTTTGTACAGTGTTTGTACAGTGCCTAAATTTTGGGACAGACGTTTTTTTTTAGAGATAATTGACTTGTAAAGACTTTTTAGCGACTACGGGATAATCCACATTAAAACCTCATTTATTCTCTCTCACTCATCATTTCTATATCGCTTATCATGTAAATCATCAGGGGAAGCCTGGAACTTACTGTATCTCAGGGGACTCAGGGCACAAGCCAGGGTACAACCTGGACGCTGGCCTAATCTGCGTGTCTTTTGACTGTGTGAGGAAACTGGAGGACCCAGAGGAAACCCACCAAGCACGAGGTCCACGCATACACAGACCCAAAGGCGAGAATTAAACCCTTGACCCTGGAGGTACGAGGATACAGTGCTAACCTCAATGCCACCATGCTGCCCAAGATCCTTTAATGTACAGTATACACTAATCATTTTTGCAGTACAGTATGCTGCATGCCTACAGTAGATCAGCTGTCTGCTGGTTGAATAAACCAGACTCAGTCAAGGTTAGCTAATTCTATCTAGTTTAGTTTAGTTGAGTTCAGTAGCTTCAGTGGTGGTGTTTCTTTTTCAGACTGTATAATAGTTTGCTGCCAGCAGATGCATTTAGATGGGCAGAAAACCACACCGAATTTGTTCAGCAGATATGTGATGTGTGACTTTCTGTGTTCCAGAATGCAGATGGTACAGTTTTATAATGAAGTCAAAATACCTCAAACGTGAAAATGAAAATCACAAAATCAAGAAGCAAACTGTGCACACAGTGACTTAAAAAAACTTTCACTAATTTGCCTTAGTGAATTATTATTATTATTTGCCATTTGGATATGTTGTTGGGATTTTTATAAATCTTTTATTTTTTAACATGAAGCCTGTTTAATTTCATTTACCTAGGGCATGTAGTTACTCAGATATTTATATTTCAAATGATGTCAAATCTTTTGGCACACCCTGTATATACAGTACTGTATAGTGGATGATGTAAACCACGGGACATCCAGCCCTCTGACTCCTCTCTCCCTCCAGACCTGAAGGATTCAATTTGATTCTCCACATTTGCTTAAAGCTTTCTGCACTTTTTGCAAGCTTTTTGCTGTTGTGGATGGTCCCTTTTCCAACCAACTTCCCAGAAAAAATGTATCCCTTGATCAAGTGGATAATTTCACATGGATATTACAAAGCAACATGCTGCTGCTGTTATTATTTCTTATTAAGATTGTGTTCATCCCAGGTTCCTTGTTTACATTATTTACTGTACATTATGTATTTAACATTAAAAAGAATCATTATTTAAGATACCATAGCCTTCCTGTTAGTTTGAACTTAGAAATTTTCTGACCTTTCTCCTTAACAAGGCATTTATTTTAACACCGTTCTGTTTAAACTCGAGAAGATGCTGTTAAAGAAAGTCTCAAGAGTGAAGCAACTTCCGAAATTCTCAAACCAGTCCCATTGGCATAAAAAAAAAAAGTCTTAATTAAAGATTAGACTGACAAAAAAGAGCAATAAAACAATTATCATTAAAAGTTGTGTAGTTTTTTTCAAACAGATTTGTTAAGGTAAACAAGGACACAGTTCTTATCATTTTGAATAGACAACTTTAATGAACGCAATAGTACAACATAAAAATGAGTAGACAACATGAAAACCCTTAGCACAACTACACAACAATGACTGCGTTGATTAAAATAAATATATGACTTTACATTATATTCCCATTTCGTAACCATTTAATGGTCAATTCAACTGCATGACCCTGATTTTTGGTTACAGGATCCCTCATTCTTAATTCCATTAACTCTATATTGCATACCAAAGTTATTCATTATCTTTATCTTATAGTCTCTTATCGTTTCACAGACTGGGTCTAATTATAAAGTGCTTGCCTATTCACTCACTACATATATAAACAGTATTAAATAAAATATGTTCAACACCACAAGACTTATATACTGTACATTCCAGCTGAGGCAGCAACTGCTGCCTCGATTGGGACAAACCTGTTTTTGTTAAAGCAAATTATGCTTCCATTTGACAACTGTGATGCAACACTGAAATAAAATTAAAAAAAAAGAATGACTTGGAGCAAGAAATGGAAAGAAAGAAATGGAGCAAGTTTTGGTCAAGTTAAGGTATGTGTTTTTTGGATGCTTTGACCTCCATTCTTGAATAAGTGTAAATGAGCATAAAGAACAAATAAAACCTAATTTAACTAGAATGTGGATACCTTGACAACAAAGAATGTGACTGAGATTCTAGAGTGGACTGTCTTTCACACAAGCAAAATTGCCTGTCTTGTCCATTTTGTGAGTTTGACTAAACAATTTATTTTTTTTTTTTGGGAGCTCATACCTTGAGGTGGAATATACTTGGCAGTGTCAGTGCATTTCAATTATTTTGCACATTTACCTGAAATTCACAATAGAGACAGCGATTTTTTGCACAAATGAATATACCTGAAAGGTAGGTATTAGATTTCCAGAAGCTAAAATTGTACCGTTCTACAGCATCTTAATAATAACAAAGCTTAGTACAATTATGTTTAAGAAAATGATCCGAAGTTTTTTTTAATTACAATATTATCAATGTCAATCTTGATCTGAGATATTCACCACACATTTTGATGCCAAAGACAAAAAAAGTCTTAACACTAATTTTATTCTTTCGTATTGTATTTAGTTTTTTGCTTTTTTTTTTTTACACTGCATTTCAATCCATCTCAATAGTCTTCATCATGCACCAATCAGCCATAACATTATGACCACTGACAATGGAAGTGAACAACACTGATCACCAACTATACACCAGTAAAGTAATAAGATGATGGGTACCCAAGGCTCACCCATGCCACAGGGGAGCAACGGCTCCTGTCTGGGTCTGATCCCACAAAAAAATCGATACATTACAAACTGGCAAATCAATGCTGGCCACGATGGAAAGCCACCAGATCAGGCAGTGCACCATGGGATTTCACTCACAGGACCCAGCAGGCAAAACGCCCAAGGCTACCTACCCGGCCTCCACGATCCTAATTTGATTAAGCACCCATGGGATGCATGGGTAGAAATGAAGCCGCACCCCACAAACCACAACATCCAAAGAATCTACTGCCACCGTCCTGGTGCCAGAAACCGCAGCACACCCCCAGAGGTCTTGTGGAGCCATACCCTGAAGATGCAGAGCTGCCCTGGCAACACAAGTGACTAGGCATACACAATACTAGGCATATTGTTTTACTTTGTAATGTAATGGCTGATCAGTTCTCAAATTGCCCATAGTGTGTGAATGAGTGTTTGAGTGTGTGCAAGTCTGTGTGCCCTGCGATGGATTGGCGCCCTGTCCGGGGTGTAACCCGCCTCGTGGCCTAAGTCTCCTGGGATAGACTCCAGGCCCCCGCGACCCTGAATACAGGATTAAGCGGTAATGATGATAAGTGTAATGGCTGATTAGTGAATTTTCAAATTCAGTTTATTCTTTGAGAAATCTTTGAGAGTTGACTACAATATGACCTTACATGTTCTTTTACACAATTTCTTTTTTGGGAGGGAAATAACCTCCAATACACAATAAATATTCATGCGACGAATTTCATTGCATACACCAATTTACCACAATTATTTTAGATCTTAATAAATCAGGGCCTGTGTCTGTTATGCTATTTTATGACAGAAGATGTGTAGACAGCATTCATCAGAGAAGTTACTATATAAAAAGACACAAAAAAGACATTACAAAAATACAAATTAAGAATCTGAGAAACAGTTCCTTGAATGCCATTTGGTGCTATGAAGTAATATGAATCTAAATACCAGTTAATTAATACCTTGTACAGTAAGATCAAGTATGCATTTACTGTAAGTGTAATGTTTACACAAATAAAATTTATTTCAGAAGATTTATTTTATAGTCATGAAATTCAAGCGGAAGAATGACATTTTATCTATTACAAATAATTTATACTTCATAGTTAGCAAAACTATGTTTGTTGACTTTTGGTTATTGTGATGTCTCCAGAATCTATGACAAATATTATCTGACGTGTAGTAATATAGAGTAATGTAAATTTATATAGAATAAAATAATGTAATGCAAGTAAATTTATACCATATTAAAATACCTTATGCTTTTCTTTCTTTAATATACAGTAATAGACTCTGAACAATAAAATAACATTGTATTTTTTCCATACACATCTAAAGTAGCTATTATTCAGCATATATTTCTGTCTCAGGCCTAATCTCAGAGTGAAGAAAGCGTCCTGTGCCCATAGCTGTAGAGTATAGCCGGTTACTATGAGGGGGCATGCAGCCATAATTCGGGAAAATTCCTTGTACCTTGGGCTGCAAAGACACATAACCATCCATGTAATCGGTACGAGAAGGTGCAAACATGCTACGAGTCCTTGGCCTGCTTTGAATGGGATGTGAAAATCTATGATCATGCTCCAGAGTCATTTTGGCCTGTCTGGGTTGTCGATGACTTTTCATGCTCTGTGACCTCGCTGATCGTTCCAAAGCACAACCCTTAATCCAAGCATATTGAAAGTCTTCTTTAGGATGGCTGCTGTGCATCCTAATCAGCTTATCCTGGCTGTGAAGTCGGGCACTGCTGTGCTCTGACGAATCGGTGTTTTTAAAATCAGGGCAGCTGTATTCTTTATGTAGAGTTAGCTTACGCGGTTGCGGCTCTAGCGTTTGCTGTGTGTAGTTATGCATAGACCGACTTTGTTTTAGCATCAAGACAGGTTTGGAACTGTGCCCAGTTCTCTGTTTTTCTGTCTGGATGGGAAGGGGGGCATTAGGTTCAGGAAGTGCGTTTTCAGGAGAGTAATGGGACACCATGGTAACCCTATATTTCCCATCTGCCCCTTCAGTAGAAATAAGCAGATCTTTGGCTGAATCAGATTTATTCCTGGTGTGCAATGTTTCTTGGCCCCTCTGGCTCTCCTTTTGCAGATGGGACTTTGGGGCAAAATCTTGCAGTCTCTTCTTTTCTATATTTCCTTGCCTAATAGATGGACTGAAATGTCGATCTGATAATCCAGTATCAAAACCCTCATATGGACCAACATTTCGAGTTCTTGGAAAATGACCAGTGCCTTGCTTTACAAAACTTCTTTCCCTGCTATAGGGCATGTTTAATAAGGGGTTGTGATAGTTTTCAGGGTTCCTCATCACTCTACCAGGGTAGGTAGGCCGCCTGAGGAGAGTGTAAGAGTGGCTGTATCCATGACCGCTTACTCTACACGGATCCAGGTTGTTATACTGAGCTCCTAAATAGGGCTTGTACCTATATTGAACTTTACCATCCTCAAAATATGGCCTCACTTGGCGGATATCAGAGAGAACCTGTCTGTGGTAAGTATTGTTCTGGTAAGATGGATGTGGAAAGAAAAACGTGTCCTCTGGTGGTGCATGCATGGAGCGTACCCTACGAATTGTGGGATAAACAGATGCACCATCCATAGGTGGGTATCTTGGGCCATCATATCTGTAAAGGAAGCTGGGAGAGTGTTCTTTCCTTTGTTGACTCTTGTATTTAATGGACTGGTGGAGGGACCTTGGTGCCAGGGTGTTGTAGTGGTCCTTGGAGAAGACCTTACCTTGGTACTGCATGTAATCAGGATAAAAAGAACTGGTCTGTCCAAATGGACCTGACCAGTAAGTTTGCTCCGATGGCCCTAAAATTTCATCTTTGGGGCTGCACTGGTAAGTGGAAGTCAGAGGAGAATCTGGAGATTGTGGAAGAACGTCATGCACTGAAGCTGGCATAGACGCTTCAGCTAATATCACACGGAAATTGGAAGCATTGGCAGCTTGCTTGTTGAGAAGAGAAGCTCTGGCCGACTGACTGTTTGTTGTATGGTGTGATGTCTCTGACTGTGTGGGAGAGGCAATGTTCCTGTATGACTCCATCTCTGAACTTTGTTCTGGGCTTCCACCATCTGTACCAACTCCAACATGGCGGATATTTTCTTTCATTTGTATATGGCTTTCAGCATGCTGCTTAGTATCTAAACTTTTAACAGTAGGTATGTCCAGGGGCTGCACATTTGTTTCATGACTTTCAGCAGAAACATCACCTCCATCAGAGTAGCTAAGTCCACTTTCGCTGCCATGACATGCACAAGTGCTCTGCAGGCTACCGGCATCGGTGTAACTTCCCGTAGAGATGACACTTGATGGTTTTCCAAATGGTTTGCAGGTCCCACAGCATTGTCCTCTAGTATTAGATGATGTCTGAGCTGGTAAAGGAGGTTTTTGAGGCCACTGCAGTATGGAGAGTGGGTCCAGAATGTGACTTGGGGAAACAGGAGTTGGTGGTTCTGAACTTCCTCGTTTCCTCAAACAGGTGGCTTGTTGCGCAGATTCGGCCAAAGCCAGAGCCAGCATACGGGCAGCACTTTTTACAGCTGGCTGGGAGGTTATGAGCGACACTGATCTTACTAGCCCTGGAGTGCAATCAAAGGTCACAGCACCTATAATGAATAATGAAAAAAGTCATAGTTTTTTTTTTTTATAGAAATAGCAAGCTGCTGAAAACAAAAATGTATTAAAAGTGTGTACACCATCAGTCACGAAGAATAGTTTTTCAACATGTAAGATAATGTGAGGGTAAAAACCTTTTATAAACGTTAAATGGCAAACACACTTGGACTAACCTGATTCTGTTTGTTTCACAGTTCTTGCTTCCTCACTGTGAGTTTCGTCAAGGTTTGCAGCCTCTGTCTGGGGTAAAGAGGAAGGCTTGTTTTGACAATCTTGTCTCCATGTTGACTCACTGGGCTTGACCAAGGTTGGTATCACTTCAGTGGGAGACACAGACAGAGTTTTCATCTCTAAAGCAATTTCTGGTTTTTGAGTGAGACCCACAGGAGCAGTCTGTGAGGGCTTCAGTTCTTCTTTAACCGTAATAGTTGTTGCAAATTTTGCCGTCACTAAGTGCTTAAGTTTTGCGTCCTCTGAAACTGTTAGGATTGCATCAGATGTTCCTTTAGGAATTACTTTTTTAAAGGTTTCTGATTCACTGGAACTGCCTCCAGCCTTCCATCTGCTGCCTCTTTTTCTTTCTTCAGACACAGAAGTTTCAGTTGGAGTTGTAGTGCACTGAAACAAAATTGGGTCAAAGTCGAGAGAAGCCTTGCCAATATCTGCATCAGCAGAGTGTGGGGTCGATATGAGAGCAGGCACACAAGTGGTGGACAAAGCTGTGTTTTTCCTGTCTTTTTGGCTTAACTGCAAGTCTTTGTGGACTCGCTTATTAAGCAGCTCTTCGTTGAAGGAAGTGGACATGGCGACGCTAGTAGAGCGAGGCCTGCGTGCTTGATACATTGCTGATCCACCTGAAATAAGCAACATATTTATTTACTCAATATAGAACACACACATTAGAGAAAGAAACATTTAACTAGATGAAAACAGCACGCTACCCTCAAGGTTATTTGATGACAAAGATTCTTCACTTTTAGATGATCGTAGTGTTCCACTATCTCCTCTACCACCTAGAAAAACAAATAAATCAGATCCTCCAAAAATTTATTCAATACACTTAAAAATTCCAATATAGTAATGACCACCTTCATGCTGTTGTTGTAGATAGCCTAGGTTCAAATTCAGTATTCGGATTTATTAGCTCAATCTTAACAATTACACTATGAGCTATTATCACCCAAAGGTTTCTCAATTTCTAAGCCATGAAGCTGAAAACATTTCATTTACTTTTAGTAAAGACAGGGTAGTCACCTTATAAGTCTGCGCTAATTCCAACAAAAGGATAGATTAAGTTTTGCTTTATAATCTTATTTTACTCTTATTGGGAGTTATATGCACACAGTATGGAATGAGATTTGTGTCAAGAAAAGATTGGCTAGTCTCCGAGTGGCGCAGTGGTAAAGCGCTCGCCCTATCATCCGGGAGTCGCAGGTTCGAACCCCGGGTGATGCTG
>JAOVVA010000052.1:11241934-11271708 GCA_028565275.1 Leiocassis micropogon | reverse complement strand
GCGTCTGTGAGCTCGCGCACGCGGAAGGAGCGGATAGCGCTGGCCTCCGAGTGTGTGACGCCGCCCCCAACGGTGCGCAAGCAAGCAGTTCGAAAAAAAGAGGTCGACTGGTGTCACGTGGCTCGAAGGAAACACGTGACAGCCACCGGCCCTCCTGGCTGAATGGAGGTTAGTAGCCTTAATGTGACGGTGACGGGAGGGGAATTGGACGTGACTAGATTGGGGAGAAAATCGGGGAAAAAGAATTGGACAGGACTAAATTTATAAATAAAAAAAAATTAATTAAAAAAAAAGAAAAGATTGGCCTCAATTAAGGAATTAAACAAAAATAAATAAATTGAAAGTGAATAAAACTAATTATAAACTAAGAAACTAACAGTAGTTAAATAAAGGGTATTTTTTTCAGTTTTTCACATTTGTTTCTCAGTTTTCCAGTTTTATATTATATTATGTTAATTTATGGAAGTCAGTAAATTTGTCTTAAAAGTCTCAAACATTCTATTTTTCAGTTTCAGTGCCAGACCCTTCTGACACAAGCATACTGCATGGGTGGGTGTTACAGTCCTCACTGACAGCTGATTTAAACTTTTCTGAGACTCTCAAGACACATTTACTTATCTCCATAAATCAACATAACTTAATATAATATACACTCACTGGCCACCTCATTAGTTAACACAAATATCTAATCAGCTGATCACATGGCAACAACTCAATGCATGTACTGTAGGCATGTAGCCATGATCAAGACAATCTGCTGAAGTACAAACCAAGCATCAGAATAAGGTAGAAAGGTGATTGAAGTGTCTTTGTAAATGGCATGGTTTTTGGAGCCAGACAGGCTGGTCTGAGTGTTTATGAAACTACTGCTCTATAAGGATTTTCACACACTCTAGTTCACATCTCTAGGGCTTACAGAGAATAGTGTGAAAAAGAGAAAATATTCATTGACAGCAGGTGTTTGGGCAAAAAAGCTTTGTTGATGCCAGAGGTCAGGGAGAATGGCCAAATGGTTCAAGCTGATAGAAAGGCAACAGTAACTCCAATAACACAGCGTTACAACCAAGGTATGCTGAAGAGCCTTTCTGAATGCACAATTTATAATTATAAAAGTAATGATAACTTGCGTTCTACCTGACATATCCGAAAACTCAAAAGCACAGTTTGCAGTCTGAAGCCTCCGCGTTAACCTACTGTATACCAGCAAGGCTTCCATGTAAGCACATGTATTTTTTTATCATTGTCATTGACCTATGTTGTGTTGCCGGCACAGATCTGTGCGCTTGAGTTCTAATGTCTAAATGCCACAAGCTACCTGAGTATTGTTGCTGATCATGTCCATCCATTTATGACCACAGGATAATGTCCCATGTCACAAAGCTAAAATCATCTCAAACTGGTTTCTTGAACATGAGTTCACTGGCCTCCGCAGTCACCAGACCTCAGGTCAATAGAGCACCTTTGAGATGTGATGGAACAGAGGATTGGCATCATGGATGTTTAGCCGACAAATCTGCAGCAACTGCGTGATGCTATCGTGTCAATATCTTTAAGAAAAAAATCTTTAAGGAATGTTTCCAACACCTTGCTGAATCAATATCACACAGATTAATGCGGTTCTGAAATCAAAAGGGGGTCCAACACAAGTACTAACAAGGGGTACCCAATAAAGTGGCCAGTGAGGGTGTATACTGTACAGTATGTCCATATTCTGCATTTTTTTGTGTACATTAAATCCTATGACATTATAAAGGGATGACTCCACAAGTATTTAATCCAATAAAAAGAAGCCTGATTACTCCTGAGCGCTTAATATTCCTTATGACAGTGAATTATTTTCCACTACAACCGCAATTCCCGTACACCTAATGCTGATACACACTTCCTCTCAAGCAGAAACTAGCAGTGATTATAGCATAACTATTAAAAAAACAGGAAGCGGGAATGTAAAAATTCTAATGCTTTTTGTTTAGAAAAAAAGATGATGAAACATGATAAAATCGGCAACAAAACTGAAAAACTGAGAATCCAAACTGAAAAACTCAACAGCAAAACTAAAAGAAATTCAAGTGAAATGAAAACACCCTCGTCTTGTTTTGCAGTTAATTTTTTAAATTTCAGTTTATTTCTTTTTGTTTAATGCTTTGTTTTTTCAATTTGTTTTTGACACAATCCTAATTCCATTCCAAATATTTTGCATTCCACTTTCTGTTAAACCCTCCACATTCACTGTTAAACTGGTATACTGTCTGCGATTTTTTTAATGCACTAATTCTCTGGCACATTACATAATGGATTTTACATTAAAAGATTTATTAAAGTCAATGGAGATGACTGGTAGGCCATAGTCTGATTTTAACCTAGTTTATCTTTAACCTAAATTACTGAAATCGGTATCAAATAGTAAAAGCTGTACCTGGAAGTGCATTTGAGGTCTTCATGCTATTGGGCTCACTGGGATGACGGAGCAGCTTGCGCTTGGCTGTGGTTGAGGATTTTGTCATGTTGAAGAATGAACGCCAGCTTGCCACAGGAGATTTTTTCACCTTTGTCTGGGCCTTCTTTCTATGAGGACAGAATATTATTTATGGTAAATAAATCAACTGGATTGAGGTCAGGTCTCGGCAGGTAACTTTCACACCAACCATGTCTTTATGGACGTCGCTTTGTGCACAGGGACATTTTTACATGTTTACATGTGAGACATGTTTCGTCTAGGCATCTAAAGTCTCATCATCTTGTAGTGCTACGGCAAACAAAGACATTCTTTACAATTGTTTGCTTCCAACTTTGTATCTGTTAATAATTAAGAGAATACTTGTATACGGGTGTCAGGTGTCCGTTAACTTTTAGGGCATATTGTGTAACTGTAATACACAACCCGAAGAAAAAAAAGAAACAAACAAACACAACATTACCACATATAAAAAAAGAAACCGAGAGACAAGAACATGTAATGATCGAGAACAGAAACTAGAGAGATGGGTATGCATAGTGTCATTAAATAGTAAATAGTAAAAAACTAACAAAGAAGGAGACAAACCAAAATCATAAATTATTGAAAACTGAGAACAATTACTACTCACACAGCTAGAAATCAAAAATTTGTGAACTTTAGACATTAAGAATCCTACGTTAAAACTGCACTATTACAGCATCATGTCACTACTATACATGTATAATTCCTAAATAGACTTATTGTTAAATATTTCACCCAAAGAGAATACTCCTTCCATCAATAATACAGTAAATGAAAGCACCTTTCCATGGGAAACTCGATGACTGTGTGAAACTTCCCCTGCAGGGCGGCAGGACCCTCTCCCACCTCGATGTACTTGCTCTCAGGGGAGACAGGGGAGGCGAGCTGGGCCTGAGTACGGGCTTGTGCCTCTTCTAAAGACAGCAGCTTCGTGGATGGCGAGCAAACGAGCAGAGACTTGGGCCGGGACAAAGTGCTATGGCCTATGAATGCATTTTGAAGAAAAAGCCCTGATTTGCAACGTGTCACTGAACAAGTAAGTGTAAGCTTTGAGTTTTCCTTTGCTTACCTGAGCTTTCACGGATCAGAGTGCTGAGTTTGGGGCTGAAGAGGACATCAACGTGATTGAGGATGAACTCCACTACCACTGACTGAATTCGTACCTCCATGAAAGCAGAAGTGCCACTGAAGCAGGCAGACTCTATTTGTTTTGACCTATAATCACAGTGAACGGTTTAGGCTTTAGATACAGTATATTTACTGTATGAGCATGTTCAAAGCATGAACATGTGTTTGGTATGCTTTAACAACCCAAATTTCAGACATAACACCATGTCCAGAGTATTAACTAGGTGAAAAAGGCATGATATACTGTGTTACAATACAACTGTAGATTACAATACAACATTTAATACTGAGGTTCTCCTAATCAATGGTATCTAGTACCATTAGGTATATTGAAAACAAACCATGAACAATAATAATAAACCTTATACTGTACCACAGTGTTCTTACATTCTCAAATCAGATTAGTCAGAAGGCTTTTCGCGCCAGTTTGCTAAGGGAGCATTAATTTGGGTATTTGGAGCAATGGAAAAAAAATCATGTGATCTGATAGGTCCGGATTGACCCTATTCCAGAGTGATGGGTGTATCAGGGTAAGAAGGGAAGCGCATGAAGCAATGTATCCATCATGCATAGTGGCCACTGTACAAGGCTCTAGAGGCAGTGTTATGACAGTCTTTATTTCTGACATGACTAATGTTTAAAAAAGTAATGAATGCTTTTGATAATCACTTAAACATAATTATTGACATCATCAGAGTAATAGCCCATGCTGCCTAACACAATTTATAACGTATTGCTGGTTCTAATATTTATACCTGAAAAACTCGATCTAGTTCATTATGAACTTTTAGAAACATGCTGTAAAATAAATAAGGCTAATTCATGTTAACTTGGTTTTAGTTGCGGATGAAGCATGTGGAAAAACCAACACATCTTTGTGAATATGTTTTTCATTTCTTATTCTAATATGATATTTGCAGTTCATAAGACCATGGCTTGTACTTTGTCATATTAACTAGTGCAGTAAATAATAATGATAAAGATAAAGCTTCACATTCAAATCTATTTATGCACACAGCCTAAAAGCATACCACCTGAGGAGATTGGGAGCCCAGACAATTGCCAAGTTCTTGCAGTGCATGTTCGTGATGTAACTAAAGGTCGCCATACGAGCCAAGTGCCTCATAAGGAATTCAAGAGTTCTGGAGGAAAACAAGGAACAGGCTTTTTTTTAAAACCAAAACAGTGATTCATTTGCAATGCACAGAAAAAGTAAATTGCAGTACTTCTCTTTGTCACCAGAAGGCGCTGTGCACCAAACAAACCTGTAGTGTGGAGGAGGCAATTGCTGAATGACGTCATGGATTTTGACCAGTCTTTCATCATCTGTAGCTCCTGATACAGCTTCCTATAAAAATACATAAATACATACATGCACAAAGTTAAAACATTCGTAATGCACTAGATGACTATGACATAAAAGGGTTATCTCTTTACACTTACTGAGAATTTGTCATAAAGCTGGTAGGTGAGCAGGGGGTTTGGAAGCTCCCTTAAATAGAGCTTGCACAGGGACCCTACAGAATGGATGTCCTGGATATACGTATCCTTAGTGAGGTCTGGAATGTGTTCTGAGTCAAACTCATGCCTGGGGATACAGCAGAGCATGGACCTTTTTATTAATTTATACTCATGAAATCTATAAATTACATTTTAAATGTAAATACGTAATCATAAATATGTTATGAAAATTTTAAACCTGGCTAAAAAAAAAATACTGATTTTCTTTTTGTTTGTTTGTTACAAATGACCTCATCTGCAGCACCCTTAAGCCCCACTAGGGGGCTGCAGCCCACACTTTGGGGAACACTGCTAAGATATTGAGACCACTAACTAAAACATCAGAGAAGACCAGTTACTAACTTGTCTCTTAGAGTTTCCACAACATGAATTCTAACTACAAACTGTTAAAATGGGCAATGTTTCGCTCATCATCGAGGCTTACATATAACAGCACAGTCTGGAGCGCAATATTCTTAACATAGGTGTGATGTCACCATTAATTTGGAATTTATACTTACCGCAGTTTCTGGATGTTGGAGGAAATCCCAGACAAGCGGTAAATGCCATCGACAACGCCATGCTTTTCAATAAATTCAGTGCAGCTCTTGATGACTTGAGGGACTAGAGCCGAGAAATACATGCAAAGAAATGAATATTAAGAACACACAATTATGAGCAATCAGCCTTAATTTCAAAAATCTGTTTTTTTCTTTCCTATTTCTACTCACCATCATGACAGGAATTGAGTAGGTGCTCTCCCAGGTCACATCCAAACACCCTCTCCTTCAGAATACCTCTCTGCTTCAGCTTCTGCTTAGTAGGCCTCGACTTCATGAAAGTACGCAGGAATGTGATCAGTTTCCCGTGTTTATTAGACACTAAAAGACATTAAGACACATAAGCAGGTCAAGGAGCGCTATTATACATGGCATATGTTGTCTTAATACTTTTGGCCACCACTCTATAGCTGCTTTAACTATCCATATAAAGATGCATAATTAAATCTGCTATACAGTGGTGACCAAAAGTATTAAGACAACATACGCTATGTATTATAGCTCTCCTTGTGTCCAAAACATTAATGATTTCACTAATAAGTTCTAGCCTATCCAGCTTAAAAAATGAGGAAACAAGGCTACAGTATGTGACAATTGGATTAAGCTTCTGGATCCATCGCCTGAATCAACCCCAGACCTAAACTCAATATATAACTGTTGGACAGTGGTGAAGAATGCAGTAAGAGTCAAGAAACCGTCTTGACTTTGCTAACCCCCATGGACATTCATTTAGAGTTACCAGTTGTTCTTCCTGTGTGCACGTGGGCCTGCTTTAGCTTATTTGCTTTCCAGCTAAAACATGGCAATAGTTAAGGTTTGGAATGTTTTGTGGATTACTCTATTGTCCCTAGCAAATGAAGTGTGTGTGTGCGCATGAATGCTTAAAAAATACGAGTGGTGTTCAAGTAAAACCATTACTTTTGATTAAATTTCTCATGAATGAAGGCATAAAGCCGATTGATATTTACAGAGGATTTCAAGCACAGTAATGAGATTACGATGTTGAGACTCTTAGCCGCAGTATAACATTTTAATGGTGCAAAGTTTTTTAAGAAGGCCATACGTCCGTGAATAACGATCCCGCCTTGGAGCCCACTGCAGTCTTTCATCTGAACATTCTGTGAGAGGAACGCCTGATTCTTGAAAATCGGCGGATAGGTTGATGCCAACTTGTGGAAAAGACATATCTGTCTGTGGGCACTGTACACACACAATCATTCACCAGCACCACTACACATTACAGAAACTCAAGCTAGAAGTTATTGGCACATCTCCTGAACAGTTCTGACCTCACTCCAAGCCATTTCCACCATTAAAGGAGTTCCTGTGAGGCCAGCATTTCAGACAGGCGGTCCCATCATTGCTCTGGCATATTAAGCAAACTTTTTTTGTACTCTAAAAACTGTATTCTGATATTATGCACAATCAGAGCTCCCAGTCTGACTTGAATGCCCCTCATAATTGTTGACCCAACCACAATATACTTCTGCCTCTTGAGCACGGTCCTGGCATAGAATCTGGAAAAACAGTGACCCTGACCATTATAAAGTATTTACTGAACCTGAATAAATAAATGTAAAAAAAACAAATAGCAAAGTTTAGTTTTCCTTTACTATGCAGTAAGAAGGGCTGGCTTGGTTATTCATTTATTTATCTCTTTTGTTTATTGTAAATTAACAAAAATATACCTGGTTTTGGCAGTGAGCCGGTCACATTTGGGGGAACCTTCTCACTGATCAGTTCCACACACTCACAAGGGAAAAATCCCACCTGCCAAAACAGTAGGAGAGCTTTGAATTATCTTACATTTATCTCATAAATCTTGTTATATAATTACATAGAAAAATTATTATTTTTTTGCTTATACTAAGCATTTATTTTTAGAACATGAAATGACATGACAATAGAACATGAAAACTGTAAAACTGTATAATATTAGCTCCAATAGTTTTACAGTAGTATTATAATTTTGTAATCTATAAATTAAAAAAAATAATAAATTTGACTATATTTCAGGCAAAAAGACAAGTTAATACAGATATCAAACCACACATAAAATAATAATAAAAAAATCACAAAACCCACTGTAGCCCTAAAAACTTAGATTTTTTTTTTAGCTATTATTTGCATTAATATATTTAATAAATATATACAGGGATAGGAATTGTGCCATATAGAGTGACATGTCCTTTTTTGTTATTTCATTTTAACCAGCTATACAAACATGACTGAGCTAGATTTGAAGGAAAAAGAAAAAAAACAATTGGGTCCCACAGGCGAGAGAAATAGGACAGATACATATGGCACATTTTGTGAATTTTACATTTTTACAACAGCATTCCCATATTCTCGTAGCGGTAAAATTTCCACGATTTATAAGGACCAATAACTTTAAAACTCTAAAAACCCAAAGGCACAGTTTGATGTCTGAAGCATCGCCCATCGACACACACCGGCAGGACATCTTTTTTAAATTGACTAATGCTGTGTTGTCAGCACGTATCCGTGCTGCTTGAGTTTCGAGAATTAATGTTCTGCTACACAAGATACTTCACCTTAAAGCCATGCTTTCCTCTCCACCATCCAGTGTCTTCCTTTGGAGGCATGTCTATGACGGAAACAATGTCCCCTACCTAAAACGAAAAGAGAAAAGAAACACAATATGCTAAGTCACAAACAAGTCACATGGCAGTATGAAAAAAATAATAATTTTAAAAATAGTCACCTCAAAAGAGAGTTCGTCGGCAGCCTGGGCTATATAGCGCTTAACGACATGAGCAGCAGCAACAGCTGGAACATTAATGGAGGACTCATCATGGACCAGTAGGCGGTTTCCTTTATTATCAATCTGAGTGAGATTAAAGCAGGTAGAGACTTAGAAATTCTGAATTGAATGTTGAGCAGGATTAGACATTTTAGCCATTAATATAAATTGTGATATCAACATATGAAAGGTGATATGTGTAGTACTGTGTCAAGGTCTTGAGCTAGCCCTCGTTTCTTCATGTTACATTTAATTATTCACTCACCCTCACTTACTCATCTCCTATACCGCTTTATTCTGTATTCTGGGTCGCGGGGACCTGGAGCCTATCCCAGGAGGCTTAGAGCACGAGGCAGGGTACATCCTGGACAGGGTGCCAATCCATCGCAGGACACACACACATACACACACTCACACACTCATTCACACACTACAGGCAATTTAGGAACGCCAATTAGCCTAACCTGCATATCTTTGGACTGTGGGCGGAAACTGGAGTTACATTTAATTATGTAGATTGAATTAAAAAAATAGGAACAAATGTCTTACTATGACAGGCTGTAAAGTGCCTAAAGAAACAATTTAAAAATTGGTTGTTTATATATAGTAACACGTCTGCAGCCACGTTGTTCCAATGGGCTTCTCGTTTGGTTCTCAGCTGATGTCGATTCACCTTGTTGAGATCTCTGTACTTCATGTACAGACTTTTGTCAGATATCCATATTTGCATCTTTCGTCAATAGAATGGCGCAACAGAAAACTGCCAAAATGAGGAGAGAGAACCTTAGAACTGTCTCTAAGGACAGTTTAACTCTGGCTTTGTTGGTCCCCTGCCGAGGGACTGTAAGACCCGGTCAAAAAACCAATGGACAATGGACAATCATCAACAACACTCAATCAACCAATCAATCAACTTTTCAATGAATGTTTCACTGGCAGATAACCGGAACCAGGGTGCTATCTGCCCAATCTCGGCCAAGCCAAAAATCTCGCCCAAGCCAAAAAATTATCGATCCAAAACATAAGATCAAGCTGGCCGCATGGAATGTAAGAACTGGGACATCATGCTGCCCAGAAAGAAAGACTGCCCGTGAGTTATTACACCAGTGAATCTCAATCGCAGCATTATCCCAGCTCAAACTGACCGAAAGTGAAAAATGACAATCGAAGTGCCAGCAGTGGAGAGGAAATGACCCTGTTTTAGCTACCACTGGTTTCTTCCCACAGTCCAAAGACTTTTTTTAAATTGGCCATAGTCTATAACTGTGTGATTGTATTTGCTTGTGCATTGAAATGTGTTGGTTGAGATAGGCCCCAACCCCCCACAAACATAAACAGGACAGGTGATATACATGCTAGATGGATGGATGGATAAATATTTCCCTAAAACAATGCAGACATCGTTTTACTATTGTATTATATATTTCAAAATTGCCTAGAACTAGAAACTCAAAAGATTAAAAAAGATCACATTAGGTTACACCAAGAAAACGCAGGTGTAAAGATGGCTGTAAGCTACTGTATGTGTACAGTTAGATTTTATACACTATACATATTTATATACTGCATATACTACATATTTAATATATTGTGTTGGTGTTTTTCTGCGGCATTAGACTTGAAGCAAAAACCTTACTTGTGATCCCTACAAAAGGCAAACAATTGAATTCAGAAAAACCTGAATACGGACATTAAGTGTTTTTCTAAACCGCCAAACTTATCTAATATGTAGGTAGTAATGAAAAGCGTGTTAACTGAATTCAAAAGAAGTTCACAGTAGTTCAAATGAACAAAAGCCAGGTTTCGTCCTAATCATTAAAGGCTGCTCAACAAAGAAATACTTGAACTTGAAGTTTCCGTTGCGTGCTGTCAGCATGGTGACTAATCTGACTTGACTATCAAGGACCTTGACAGGTTCTCACCAGTGTACAATATGCATTTTTTGTTAAGCACATGCAGCTACAGACTTACCACCCCAAAACTTTCATATCCCATGCAATTTTTATCATATCTCAATAAGTCAATGCATTTCCCCAAACACTGCTGTTTGAATAGGCACTACACAATAGTCTGGCGAGTTTACTCAGGTACAGAGGTGCTTTGTACCTGTCAACTGACTACTGTTACATGAGAGAATGGGTGTGATCAGTTGCTTTAGCTCTTTAACACACTCTTTAACTCTTAAAGCACATCTGTAACGCTGTACTGGATAAGAAAAGAATTAATGGAAGAGTTGACTTGACTGAGACACTGGTGCATACTTTACCTCCATCCATGTCAGGGCAGGCCCACAGTTTATCTTGTTGTCAGCGATGGTTGAGAGTCGGGAAAGGTAGGCAGTAAGCATCTGGGAAACTGGCTGAGAAAGCAAGAGGGAAGACTGATAAACAGAGGAAGTAATAAAGCTGTTAGTTCCACAAAAAAAGCTGACCTAGTCTACATCCTAATAGATCAGTCTCTTAGCCCTGACTCCATTAGAGGACTGGGAAGAGATGTCGTCAGTTCTTTACTTCCCGTAAGAGTTTTTCTTTTTTGATTGGTTGGCTCAGGGACGGGTTTTAAGTTAATTTGCTTGTCTGTGCTTATGCAAATATCCAAACCGTGAGAAGAAGAAAAAAAAGAACCTGTTTTTGCTGTAAGACCGTATTGAGGACGCAAACACATGTTTAATAAAGATACAGTGCTGACCAATCAAACAAAACACATGCATCTTAGGTCGGAAACAGCAAACAGCGGTTCATGCAAACAATTGAATCACACAGACAAGGAAAGGATCAAGATGAATCGGACAAGAACAGGATCTAAACCAGAATCATGATACAGGATAAACAAATGGCTTAGGAACTGACTGGCAGAAAACACACAGAGCATTGTTCCACAATGTGTGAACAGACTAAGCGTCCTTATATACCGTGTAAAAGGGAGGAGTGTAATGACCCCGGGGGGGAAAAATACTTTAGTGTATTTCAAATATTTTCAAAAATACTAACAGAACAATTGTGGAACATTGTACCATCAGTTAAGATATACTGTAAGAAGGATACTAATGTCATACTTTTAATACTGAAATTAAACATACAGACTTTCCATAAATATGTTATAGGAAAATGTACCTTAAGTTCAAATTCAGTGTAAGTTTTAAAGCTTAATTATTTGACCAGCGTTTTGGTGTTTAGACCATCATCATGTGGGAGATAAACCTTTTGGATTGCTTGGTTACTTCCCTAAAAGTGGCCTTCAAGAGTTATCTGGAATTTCCACTAAATTATTTCAAGAAACAGCAACCATAGCAGCAAAAATCATCACCTTTATTGTTAAAGTATTTGGTGTTTGTAGGACGAGCTGCTTTTCTACTGCTTTTGAACAGGTATGTTTACATGTTTTGGGTTGTGCCAACTAATATTGGGGTTTAAGGGGTGTGCAGGTGAAAAAAAAGTTTGCTAAGAATCTTTAAAAAAAATAAAAGATTTTATATATATTTTTTTGGGGTTTTTTTTAAATATATTTTTTTGGGGGGGGGGTTTCTTTTGAGCGCTTTACCACTGCGCCACTCGGAGGCTGAATCTTTTAAAATTTTACTTTAATACCAAATCATACTTACCTGTAGCCAGAATAATGATTAGTACACTTGAAGATTGTTATTTTGGAACAACAAATTTTATACTAAGTGTATTTTATCTATAATTAAATTATACAAAAGCAAAATTTTAAGTGTATTAAGTGTACATTTATCTGCTAAAGTGGAAAAGAATTTGACTTAACACACTTAAAGTATGTGACTGTATATAGCATGCTCTTTCCAAACTAATAATGTAATTTACTTTGTTTCTCATCGGTCCTTGAATTTCTTGCTCTTTAAGATCTTTCAGCGCTCTTCACTTTGTCAGACAGGTTCTATATACATCATTTCTTGATTCAACAGGTCTGACAGTAATAAGTGTGCCAAGTGAAATTTAACTCAGCTTTCCAAAATAATGTGGTTAATCACTTTTCCTTTATGACTTACAGCCAGTTTGGACAGTTTTTTGGCTTTGTATTTAGTTTTGTGATCTTTGTGTAATAACATTTGTTTAATGCACTGTACATACTTGACACAGTGATGTACATATGTTACAAATAAATGAGTAATACACCAATGAATGTATTCTTATTGCAGCAGTAGCATGGGATGCAACTGCAATGGCAATTCTGGCATGTTCCTGACAATTTGTTGTAGAATATTCATGGGGCAAGTAACCGCTTACGTTTAGCACTTACATTATAAAAAAAAACTATAAAATTTATTTCCATGACAAGCCTTAATTTGTTTTTTCTCTAGACATAGCTAGTCATCTTAAAAAGGAACCGGACAAAGCAAAATCCTCAGTCCTGAAGCCTTTGTGTCAGAAAACGTACTGACTAACAAAGCACTTACCAACACTGAAGACCCCTGTCATACATGTTGTATTAACATTACCCTATAAAAAGTTTACCATATTAATAGCTCTACTGTATGTTGATAAAGAATGTTTAAAATTATCATTACATTTTACAGGCTGTCTATTATACAAATCCCTGACTTGGTGGGTCACACATAACTGAATATAAATGATACCAGGAAGTAACTTGCCTTGCAGACATTCCAACAGCATTAAATGTAATATGATGAGGACAAACAGGTGACACGACAAAAAGACCAGTTGATTTTTTAAACACTATTGATGCATAAGTACTATTAAGAATAATCCTACAGAAAATAAAAGTCATGACAAAAAAACTGTATTAGTTATGGGATACCTCTGACTTGAGTTTCAGGTTTTCAAATCGAGGAAGCTCCGTGAGCCGAGAAAATCTTCTGTCATATATACAGAGATGGAGGTGTTTGTCGAGCACACGAAAGTCTTCATATGACCGCTTCACAACCCATTTCTTGCCCTGGCAGAAAGACAAAGGAATATTACAAAGGAGCTTTGTGTTGGCTCACCAAATAATCTACAAAGTCTATTATGAAAAGTTATTGATGTGGATTTTTCTAGTCAGGCCGTACTAAAATGTATAAGCATCTACATCAGACAAGAGGGTAATACACAGTTGAAACCACTAGGGGCAGTTTTACTATTGGACATATAGTGTTGTGCACATGGCTCTTTGTAGTCCATTAAACCATGGGGGTATAATAGCAGGAACAGGTATGACATCATTTCCCTGAACCCATTTCAATTAATGGCAGCCATATTGGCTTACTAAAAAAAAACTGTGGCATGCCACTTACGTCTGTGATGTGGAACCTCATTATTTTGCAATGTCCTGGAAAAGGTACAGCTTCTATAAAACCTATAATCTGCATGTGCATTTTTGTGTGCATATACAGTAAATAGTGAATAGGAAGAACTGGACTTGATACTTTATGTTAGTAACCCACAGAACCAGATATTTTTGGAATCTATTGTAATATAATAAATTCATACTGATCGATATTAAAAGCCATCACCATATACATTTTAAGCTCATAAAACTGTAAATTGTCAAAACAAATAAGGAGTAATTCTCTTTAGGGTAAACTGCCAGAAAAATAATTTATGTCATTTTAATTGCATTTACTTTACATGTATTATGTAATTGGTTTATTTCATTAATATAAATTTGCTTTGTATTAACAGTAAGTACAGTATGTTCAGTGTTGTTACACAGACATTTTTAGGTGCTGCAATTTGTGCCAAGGACACTCGTGACTTTCAAAGTTTAAATTCCGCCTTAAAGATTTGAGGGTTTTGATGGTGATATTGTGACAATGCCCATTTTACAGTATATTGTTTATGTTTCTGCAAGTGGATTCATTCCCTCTTGAGTGTGTGCAGCCAGTGTGGCTGGTTTATTTTTGTTTATTTCGTCATGCATATTGGTTTCCATAATATGTGCAGTATGACTGTGTGTTTTTGTTGTTCTACATTATCATGTATTTAAACAGTTTAATGGTGAAGTGCTATAAGTGCAGTCAGTAATGTTTTGTGTATTTCCTCAAAAGAGGTGCGTGAGCAAGCAGTTCGAAAAGATGGGGTCGGCTGGCGTCACGCGGTTCGGAGGGAACACATGATAGTCTTCGGCCCTCCCGGCTGAATGGTAGTAGTAGCCTTAATGTGGGAGCCCCCTAGTGACGGGGAGGAATTGGCCACGACTAAAATTAGGGAGAAAATCTGGAAAAAATCCAAAAAAAAAAAATTTTTTTAATAAATAAATAAATAAATAAGTAATACAGTGTCTGACGGACCAAGCAAGCCACTGCTAAGTACACCATGTGAAAATGTGTATCGTGTGATCCTTATTGTTTCCATTGAGCTGAACATTGGTTGGTTGGAGTTATGGTTCCATTACTTCAGGATGGCCATTTAACAGGGCAAAAAAAGCAAGAGAAGTGCAACCTGCTTCTCCGCAGCCAGGGATAGATTTTAGAGAACCTGCATGATACAAACTCTAATCTCAATCTTCAAGATCAAGATTGTGTACTGTGTGTTTGTTACTAATTAATTCTAATGTTATTAATGTTACTAATGTTACTATATACTAATGTTTTGAATCATATCAGCTAGGCCTTGTCACTGATGCCATTTTGTTTAACTGTGGATGTGTGGATAATGGCATTATCCAGTATATACATTACTTACTTTAACCACTCTGGCTTCTTTCACATACCGTTTGAAAGCAGATGATAAAAGTCACATTATTCTATCAACAATTTACTTTTCTACTATATAAACTTTCCATGCAACGGGGGCATTTCCCTCATTAAACTGTGCATTACTCTGTGTTAATCCATAGCTTCCTAATTTCTAAACTTTAGCTTTGATTACAGCACACAATGTGCTGGCCATATTTTCATATGTGAAAATGATTCCTCATGCTCCCAGAACCACTCTTTCATAATTTTGTTCTGGAATATGCCTGTGCCATCAGGAAAGAAAAACTCCACTGATGTGACTCCCTGATCATTCAATACATTCAGATCATTGGCTGATTTTATTGCCACAAAACATTGCTGAGCCCAGACCTGACCAAGTGAAGCAACCCCAGACGAGACCATTACACTGCCCTAAGGGGCTTTTACAGTGGGCACTTCTTACCCTGATGCATCCATGACTCTGGAACAGGGTCAATCTGGACTCATCAGACCACATGACCTTTTTCCATTGCTCCAAGTCAACTGGTCACCGTCGCTAACAAGTAGTTTTCTTATGGCCACACAGCTGCTTAGTCTCAATCCTGTGAGTTCTGTGTGGAAGGGCCGAAGACTATCACATGTTTCCCTCCGAACCACGTGACGCCAGCCGACCGCATCTTTTCGAACTGCTCGCTCACACTCTCGGAGGACAGCGCTATCCGCTCCTTCCGCTTGCGTGAGCTCACAGACACCCCTAATTGGCTGTAGAGCCGTGATTAATGTGGGAGCCGTAAACACCTCTCATTCCTCCCCTCTGAGAGAGCTTGGCCATATAAGCTCTCTCTAAGCCTCCGGCTGCAAGAGGTTACAGCATCACCCGGGAATCAAACTCGCGTTCTCTGGATGATAGCATGATAGCATGTACCACAGCATGATCTTGAGTGTGATATTGCTTTTATACAACAGCTCTACAAACACCATTTATTATCAACAATGTTAAGCTGGCAACTGACAGTTAATGTAATTAACTATTAAAAGAATAAGTGAATCACAATGATACATATAGTTAAACATCCCAGTGCTGGTGTACGCTATATCAGCATTGTCCCATCAAATTACTTGGTCTGAACTAACTGTTGTATAAAAATCCATTAACCTAAGCCTAATCTTATTAGGTGATTTAGAAGCCATTAATGCTTGCTTCTAATTATATCACTTGTAATCCTGATCTTTCTGGCACCTTATTGCTCTCACTTTTAATGCACCAAATAATTATTTACCAAACAACTTTATGATTATTTAAATGCAACATTTTTTGCCTAATAAAGTCACTTTTACTACTGTTGTAACAAATATCATAGCAGATACAGTATGCCAACTAATGTAGATAACTAGGCAGGGTAATGATATTCATGTAGTAACTAGAGTGCGGTGAATGGAAATGTATCGGTCCATATCGGTCCATCCTTACAGTACCTTTTAAATCGCTATGACAGTGTTTGATAAATGGCAAGTTATGTTAACCAAATGTACACAGTGCTCATAGCCATAACTGGGCTAACAGGTTACTGACTGTTTGCCAAACAGTACAGTTACGGCCAAATGCACATAAAAATCCTTCATTTGGAAAGGTGATATTAGCAGGCCCCGAAAGTAATGTTTGCAAATAGGCTTGTTGTGTGCAAGTTTAATGATTAAGAAATTCTTTAAAGTTTAATATTAAAAATGATAAACCAATCATGATGTATACCAGTTTAACAAAGTGAAAACCTTAGAAAACTCAATGTCTGCATGAACAATGTTTTTCCATTTGTTGTGTTTGAAAGTGAGTTCTGACCAGAACAAAATTATTTAATAACTTAAGTAACTTTTCATTTTCATTACCACCTATTTAGTAATTATCATCTGGCTTCCAGACTACATATTTCGACAGCATGTTAACCACACATTTGTCCAATTTTAGGACTACGGTTCGGAGGGTCCCAGGTTCAAACTCCATGAGCACCAAGTTGCCACTGTTGGGCCCTTGAGCAAGGCCCTCAATTGCTCAGATGTATAATGAGAAAAAAAATTAAGTCGCTTTGGATAAGGGCCAAATACCTAGATGTAAATGTAAAAATGTATCCTGGGTCCACTCTAAGTTGCTTTGGATAAATATATCAGTCAAATGAGTTGAAATGTTAATCAGACTGAATGAAGCGGGGGAAAAAAAGGTTCACACTGAACTGAAATTCAGTACAACATAAAAGAGTGGATCATGCTTCTGTCTTTTCTGTCCCTCAGTTAGCTCAGTGATCTGACCACAGATGCACATTATGTGGGATCCTAGTATCAGCATAAATCAACCCTAATTATAAAGAATAACAAGAAAGCACTGGCAATAGATAAAATGCTTTATATGAAGATTAGTTTGTGGACACCTAATCATAAACACAAAATACAATTTCACTCTTACAGGACTGTGCAAAAGTCCTCAAATTCAAATTAAATTCTAATTTTATTTGTCAAATACTCAGTCATACACAGCACGATATGCAGCGAAATGCTGAAACGACCGCCCATGACCTTAAAATGTAAAAACAGTTAACAAGAAATAAATAGAACAAAATATAATTTTTTTTTTAAAAATATATAAGAAATATAAAAGAAAAATATCTATACAATGAGAAGAAAATATAAAGATGAATTCAAATGGAAATAAGTGGAAATGATCAGGAAGTGTGCAAATATGCATGTGTGTATAGATGGTCCATAAATGTCCATAATCTGCAATGTGCAAAAGTGCAATGTCCATGAATGTCTGGGGTATGTGCAACTGTGCATGAGTGTCCATTACTGTGTAGTGTGCAAAAATGCAGAGAGGTTTAGTCCTGTATAATGACCATAACTGTAAATTGTGCAACAATTGAAAACAAAAGTGAATTGGTTGTTTATGTAAAACAACCTGAGCATCAACCTCATTTCCCCTCTCATCTGTTCCAACCACTCAGCATTCAGCATCACCAGTATACTAATCACCGGCCTGATCATCAGTCATCAGCTGCACCTGATTCTCACTGGTTCATGCCTTAAGTTAGATATTTTTATGCTTGAATGATTTAGAGGTCACTGTGTAGCTTAACAAACAAAAAGCATTCCTCTGAAACGGCTCAGGTACAGTGCACCTGAGATAGACAAACACCCGCCAAAAAATGAGAGACAAAAAGTCCTTTACAAAGCCTGACTATTCCTCAAGAATGAACTAAAGACACAAGATATTCAGGTCTCCGCAAACTTTTGGACACATAATGTATTAAACTAAGTTATTAAACTAAACAGCCACATTGCTGCTTTTTTTTGGTCAGATCAGATTTGCATGTCATAACAGTTTACATTCGTAATTACAAGTAAGTTTAAGATGACTCTAATCTGGATGCGTTTGTCCTCTGAATCTTTGCTTGTTCCGTCTGGGTTAAAACACATCATGAGTTTGTGTGACCATTCTTTCATTTCATACATTAGATGTGATTTTAGCTATGAAAAGAAATGACTATGAAAAATATGCTTGGGATTTTGGTCTGGCGGTCGGCAAGCAGTCAGTCGGCTGTATTTGTTGATGTCCAGAAAAAAAGAAGAAAGACAGAAGGCTCACTTCAGCTGTTTTAGGACTGCTGAGCAGCCAGTGCTGACGAATGACGACAGCAGCCTATGCAGAGGCAAAAATCTGTATGATTACAGATCTGCCGTTCACATTCAGGTCTCATGCCTGCGTATCGGCTACTGTATGTACTGTATCCGATCTAAGACCGCATATGAAAGTGAATTAGATTCAATATGAAAAACATCCGATTTTTGTGTTCAAACAGCCATAAAAAAAAAAAAAAAAAAAAAAAATATATATATATATATATATATATATATATATTTCATGTTGGGGCAAAAATCAGAATTGAGTCACTTCAAGATGATAATGTGAACAGGTCCTAAAACTAAAAACATGCATAAATATTATTATTACATAATGAAGTGTTTCAATAAATTTGCAATGGTTAATTAAAAGTAGTTTATTATGTGAAATACTTGATTCATAGTTTAATAAGGCATATGTTATGTTTAGCCTTCTTTTAATGATTTTATACCATTCTAAGATACCGTAGTAAGAGATAAACAAATTAAAATGAATCCAAAAACTACTCAAGAGTATAGATAGAATTATTTGCTACTGTACAACACAATTCTTTTGGTAAAGACAACTTGTGTCCAAAAGTGGAAGGATGAAGGAACTATTTCTTGGTAACAAGTCTTACAGAGGCTTGTTTTACAATCAATACACTCAATGTCTAAATCCAGCTATACAGGTACCATGGTAATAGATTTCATACAGAAAGGTATGTGTTACACATCACAGTCATCCTTATACACATCATCAATACACCCTATTCCAGCACTACGGATGTACTGTAACATACATTCCTGCTCTTGTGCAGGAAACAAAGCCTTTTGTATAGAGAACATATTTGTTTAACCTTCTTGCTCTATTCCTCAAGGGTAGTCTTTAACAAATTAGACAAAAAGAAGAGAAAAATACCAAGTGCACTACATGTGGTTGGTTTGCCTTTTTGATCTAAGCCTCCAGTTCTTTTTATAACTTTACTTTTCTTCTTTTTTTACCATAATAACAAAGCTTGACTTTCTCCACTGTTGCCATAACAAACTAATGGGATTTCCTCTTTTAGAAATCTAAAGAGCTCTCTCTCTCTCTCTCTCACACACACACACACACGGCAAAACACATGGTCATACCTGGCAACAGATCTGGATAAGATACACCAGTTCCCTGGAGCTGAGGCTGCTGCGTGTTAGATCGTTCTCATCACAGGTCAGAGTTAGCTGGAGACAGAAAGAGAGGAATGATTAAGAGAGAAGCTGGAAGGTGGAGCCAAGTTCAGGAAGAACCATGTCAGCAACGTTCACTGTCTTAAAAGCTAATGAGAAAGACGCAGGGAGAATTTATGAATCAGAAAAGGGCATCCAGAGGACCTGATTTATATATCTTCTACATATATACATATAACATAAACAGTTATTTTACAGTACTGTACAAAAGCCTTGATCCTCATTCGGTTCTTCATATTTTGGTTCATAAGAGCAAGACCTTCTTGCATTTTTCATGTAGTCATGAGGAATAGTTCTCCAGAAGCTTCCTGAAGGACGTTCTTGTTTTTTGCCAGTTTCAGAGGAATGCTTTTGTTCACTAAGCCACACATTAACCTATGAATCAGTCAAGCAAAAACATTTAACTTAAGGCACGAACCAGTGAGAAACAGGTGCGGATGACGGATGATCAGGTCTGTGATTAGTATACTTGTGATGCTGAATACTGAGGTTGGGAAAGATGAGAGAAAATTGAGGTTGCTGCCGAGATTGGAACATAAACAACCAATTTTTTAATTGTATCTTTAGGGACTTTGCAGCCAGCCTGTCACAGTAAAACATCTCTTTCCATTTCTTTAATTCAATCAAAATCATTCAATTAATGAAGAAATGGCTCAAGACTTGCACATTACTGTATGTACATACAAATGATTTATTTGGTAGGGAAGGGGCAGTAAATGGGCTTATAGTGAACACCTACACTATAACCAGTTTTCTTTATCTGATATAATGCATTATGTTACATCCAGAACATGAAGACCTTTGATCAAATCAATGTGAATAGACCAGAGAACCATCCTGTAGCTACCTTTATGTAGTAGATCAGCTCTCTCAACAGAGCACTGAAATATTAAAGCGTGGCTTATTTATAGCAAAAACGAATGAAAATGCACAAGAGATTAAATGACCTATTTGAGCTGTGCATTGAAATCGAAATGACAAGACACCAGATTATTGAACTTGTAGAAGCTTACATTCACTAATTTACTATCTTTGTCACACACGCGTACGTAGTCCCAGAAAATGACTGAGGAAAACCATTAAATAAAAACCATCAAACCAATACTGTATAAGCTGTCCAAAAAACATACACGTGATTTTTGTAATCAAGTCTCACTCATAGTGTTTTTATTTCAGCACACTTCAGAAAAGCACCATGTTAAGCCGAACACATCACTGCACAAAGCTACTGTATGTCATTACATCACTACTAAGCACATCAGTATACACTTTAAAGCTCCACTTTAAAGAAAGAAAAAACACTCCTCACCACTCCTCCATCTTCCCTGCTTCATCTAGCCAGCCTGCACCACACTGACGCATGCTTTAGCTGGACACCTCCTAACACGCACACACAGGCAACCCGTCACACTGTATACAGATTCCTCCATCCATCCATTAGTCGAGGCTCAGCAAATGCAACCCCTTCAGTTCTCCTCTATCCAGAGTCTTTAAATCCTTTCTATCAAGGGCATTTAAAAAAAAAAGCTGCTACTGCAACAGAGGAAAGCGTGTGCACCCTGCCGTGTCTAGTTACGACAGGAAAGGAGGACAAATCCAATCCTCCCGCACTCCAGCACTAGATGGAAGCCCTGCCCCTGAGGTGATGTGGGACTGCAAGAGAGCTCAGATGAAACAGCGTGCACAGAGTAAAGCTTCAGAATGCATCTGGGAGCTGTCTCTCTCTGACATATGCAAAGAGCAGCGCAGGCAGGCAGTGATGTTCAGTCATTATTTTAAATGATGAAGGGAGGGATCAAATCCATTATCAATAAGAAGGCTTGCGAATTAAACGATTACAGCTGAGGAATGAATTACAGCACGAGGTGTCTTTGATGACATCACAAGAAGGATGTGCGATAACCTATTACGTACACAATGTTTCAAGCCTGTATTACTTTACTAGCTTTATGCCAAATATTATATTCAATTCAAATATTTATGTTACAGATTACAGATATAAAATTACGGTTCTGTTCTTTGTATAATTTGCATTTTGTAAAATGTGTCTTCAGGGAATCTATTTTTGAGGATCTTGCAGCAAAATTATCCAACTTGTATATGTTCATAAACAGCAGAAACACTTTTGTGAATATCAAACACAAAGCAAACACTATTCTCTAAACACCACCCAGATAACACTTTATGTATTAATTACATTTTTTTTATGATCTATTAAGATAAACAAGGATTTGTATTGCAGCCAGAGAGCTTTACCAAACGTAGAAAACTACAGTGAATATTGTTCTTGTCATACGACCTCACCCATTCACTCACTCTTTGTCTATATCGCTTTATCCTATATACAGAGCCATGGTGGGCCTGAACCTGTCCGAGAAGACTTAGGGCACAAGGCGGGGTACACCCTGGATGGGTGCCAATTCATTGCAGGGCATACACACACACTCACACGCTCATTCACACATTAAAGCCAATTTGGGAACTCGTGTTAACCTAATCTGTATGTCTTTGGACTGTGGGAGGAAACCCATCAAGCACAGGGAGAACATGCACAGACCCGAAATGGGAAATCCCCACAAACAGCCAGACCCTGGAGGTGCAAGGCGACAGAGCTAACAATTAAGCCACCGTGCCACCTTGTCATACGATCTATGGATTAAAATTCCTCCTGTGCAGTACAATGCAGCAGTTTTACTGTTAAGGAAACAATAAAGCACAAAGATATTCTTTAAGCTACAGAAAATTTAAACAGCTCATTCATTTCCCTGCTCCATTGTCTCCTTTATTGGTATGCAATCTAATCTGCTCACCATTTCAGTTTCCTTTCAGATCAGTATCTTCTCGAGACAGTATCGTCTCACTGACCAACTTGCAGTAAGATTATATAGTTCATTCTATGAGGAGTGTCCCAATCGGGACTTGTGATGAATTTTTTTGTGAATGAAGGTGTAAAAACGATTGGAATTAACAGAAGACTTCAAGCACAGTAGAGTAATGAGACTCTGCAGACACAGCAGTAAAACATTTGTATGGTGCAAACGTTTTTTAAGAATGCCATGTGTCTGCGAATGGTAATCCCGGCCAAGGCGTGTTGGAGTCCACTGCCACCTGTAAACATTCAGCGGGTGTAACCAGCTTGCAGAAGATACGCATCTTACTGTGGGAACTGTACACACAATCATTCCCCAACATCACTTGCACAATACAGAAACTCGGCCTTGAGTTATTGTCACATCCACTGTACAATCCTGACCTCACTCCATTTTTCATTTCCATGTTTTGGCCATTAAAGGAGTTCCTGGGAGGCCAGCATTTCAGACGTGATGCAGGCAGTCTGATCATGGCTCTGGCATACTAAGAAAACTTGCTACCGGGTATACTGTAAGTGCATTTGTGTAGCATTATTATTATATAGAGAAATAAATTGAGGGTTTTTTGTGCTCTCAAAACTCTTGTGTTATTCTGCACAGTCAAAAGTTCCGGTTTGATTTGAACACCCCTCATAGAACGATTATCTTGCCTGTAAGGTTAATGATTAAGTTAGTATTTGTCCCAGATCATAGCCTTATAAAATCCTTAGCTTTTCTTACATTTACAAAAAAAGGAGTGCCTGAGGTGGCTTTCAAAATAGTAACTTATTGCAAAATGTTTTGTTTAATTATTTTTCCATGATATCAGACACACTTTGGAGCCGAGGTCACACACTAAAAGCTGAGACATCTTAGGAAAATCTGATAGCATGTACACTCCACTCTCCAAACCCCAGGAAAGCTTTGGCTTCAGCTGCTCGTTGATAAAACAGTGCTGAGTGAGGCTTTGAGAATTACAGCTTTAAGATTTAGGTCTATGTCAATAATAGTTAATCTAAGCCTGAGGCATTAACAGGAACTGGAAAACCAGAAATCACCCACCTTCTTCACCCTATAGTACGATGCTGCTTTTAGACCACTTCCACTCTCCAGGGGCAAAAAGGGATTGTGTTGTCTTCCCTGTGAACCTGATCTGAAGTATGTGGGACATCAACACTGCCTCAATGCAGCAAAGATCTCTTCGAGTGGAGGTTAACTTATACTGCAGTGTGGACCTTTTAGTTCAATGTCTTTCTTTCTTTCTTTCTTCCTTTCTTTCATTTTTAATATTAAGACATCAGCAAATCTTGGATAATTATTGCAGTGATTAATATATTTCAGCTGACTAACAATTATTTTAACGCTACCTGATGCAGTGAGCAGCTTCTTATTTCTTAAACAACCATGTCAGTAGACATGTTTCTGACATGCATCACGTATCCATGGGATGTAAAAAAGGTGTGTTTCAGAAGGGTCAAATTATTGGCTTGCATTAAGCAAAGAAAACAACTAAGGATATTACCGAACTTACTTGAATTAGATTAAGAACTATTCAATGCTTCATACCTGAAACTCTTTTCTAAAACATGCCATTTCAGTGGGTGTAGATTTACACAGACTGCCTGGGAATTCCCCTTTGGTGACATGCATTTTTCTAGCCAATCAGAACATACAAACCGAAAAGGACAGGGGAAAAAAATAAACCCTTTTAAACCACTGGCATTTCCCAACAGTTTCTGTGGCTTATCCAACCTGTATTCTAATGAACAAATTGATGAGGTTTGATTCACTATGACATTTTCAATGTTCAGCAATATAAAATTTAAAACAAAAATATAAGAGCTAAAGAAGGGTAAGATAGCTGTTAGGAGTTACCCACTAACAGCTACCCATCTTCAGGTGTCTTTTTCGCGCTTAACAGCTAATGGCTAACGCACCATTCTAAAGAATTCTAAAACTTCCTGTTTTAACTTGTACATCGCATAACAGGTTAAAATATCAATAAGCCTTTTTGGTTTGTTTTGCTTTTGGGAGAAAATCACTAGAGAGCAGCTATTAACAGCCTAGCAAACCTGCTTGCTCTATTTAAACATCCTACACTACAGCTGTGGCCAAAAAGTTTTAAGAATGACACAAATGAAAAGTTTGTGTCATTCTTAACAAAGTCTGTTTTTTCGGTGTTTTAAGATCAGATGTTTTGTCAGATGTTAATATGGTATAGTAAAGTATAAGTACAAGCATTTCACAAGTGTCAAATGCTTTTATTGACAATTACATTAAATGTACTGTATGCAAAAAGTCAATATTTGCAGTGTTGACCCTTCAAGATATCTGCAACTCGCCTGGCATTCTGTCAATCACTTCTGGGCCACATCCTGACTGATGGCAGCACATTCTTGCATAATCATGCCTGGAGTTGACCACATGTTCTCAATGTGGGTTTCCTGGCCATGGACCCAAAATTTCAATGTTTTGTTCCCTGAGCCACTTAAGTATCGCTTTTGCCTTATGACAAGGTGCTCCATCATGCTGGAAAAGGCATTGTTCATCACCAAACTGTTCTTAGATGGTTGGGAGAAGTTGTTCTCGGAGGATGTTTAAAACAAGGAAGTAGCAGACTTTGTGAAAATTAATATTTGTGTAATTTTTATAAACTTTTGGCCATGACTGTAGACTGCAGTTTTAGTCCTGGTGATCAGGGAGTTGTCTGCAAGATTATTTAAGTTTGAGTAAGTAAGTTGAGTTTAAACTTTGCAGGAAATAATTAAATGTGTGCATTTGGAATAAAAGAGTCCAGATATAGTGGTAAACTGTAAGAGGAAATGTTTCGTGTTGATCTTCAGTTTGAGAAACAACCAAAGAAGAGCTAGAAATGAAGAATAAGCTATTAGATAAGACAAGGGCAAAGAATCGCATTAATATAGAATGGACTAAAGACTTTTAAAAGTTTGGCTGTTCTGGAGCTATTAACATTTAAATATGCGACTCCTGGAACAACTTGATTTTTACACAAGTATGGTGAGGTCCATGGCTTCCCTGTGTTCCTACTAGTTCCTAGTTACTGTGCCTCGTTTGTGGAGTCTGCAAATGTTACATGCAGACCTTTTTACTTACCATTGGGAATTCACCAGCATGCTGGTGTGAATCTCAAGAAAGTCCTTTCTAAATGCCTAAATGCAGTAGGTCCTGATTGCTTTGGCAATGGGTTTCCATTGGGAAGCACTGATGTGTGTGTGGGGTGTGGGAGGTTGTATTTGTTTAGCAGTTGGGTTAAAATATTAACAACGATTCTCCAGGATTGATGACTACATCTTTAAGTAAGCAAGACCAAATTCCAAAACCCTTGCTACATTAAAAAATGCTTTCCAAAGTTCAGCTGGAACTCATATCTGCAGTCTCACTGAGCTAAACTGAGTATTTTTCAAAGTTATAGTGTATTTAGTATGAATTTAACTCCAAGGTAGTCATACACAACTGTGTTGTGAGCATGCGCAGTTATTAGCATTATATGCATAAGCATTTTGACTACACAACAGTTGACCGGGTGTGTGAAAAAACATGCAATGGTGTTTGTTTTGAAAATTTTTAACAATTGATTATTTAAAATACACATAAAATCACCTGATCAAAAATTAACTGTGATATAACACCACAAATCAAATTTGGACTTTGGAGCTATGGAGAAAGGTCTTGTGGTTTGATGAGTCCAGACTGACCCAATTTCAAAATGATGTGTGCATCAGGCTAAATAAAGAAGTACATGAAGCAATGTAGCCATCATGTATTGCGCCCACTGTACAAGCCTCTGGAGGTAGTGTGATAATCAGGGATTGCTTCACTGGTCAGGTCTAGGGTCGGCAATGTTATGTGGCAATAAAATGAAGTCAGATCAGGTTATTCCATCAATAGAGGTTTTTTTTTTCTTTGCTGGTCCCACGGCATATTCATGAACACATGAACATGCGTCCTGACCTTAACCTCATTAAAAGTCTTACTCTTGTAGTGTCCCATAAGGTTACAGTATCTAAACAATGCCACAGCGAATGTGCACCATAATCAAAGTTAAAACCGGTCCAACAAAATATTAGATTGCACTTTTTTTCCGTCCCTGCAGTATATATGGAATACACTGTGGAGTTTACACTTTTACAATATTTAGTAGGTGATTTTATCCAGAAAGTGCATTATATCAGAGAAAACCAAGAAGAAAATTTGGTAAAACTTTTCATATTATATTACTGGCATTAACTAAATAATATCAATTAAATAGGTGAACCAGCACAAATCTACACGGTAAATTAGGACAAATAAAACCATTTAACTATAAAAAAAAAAAAAGAAATTCATTGCATAAACTTTCATTACCATTGGCCAATATCTATTATCCTTAATTATGAGCATTATTATTATTATTATTGTTATTATTATTATTATTATTATTATTATTATTATTATTGACAAAGCAAACTAGCTACTCATGTACAAGCATTGTACTGCCAACAAACAGCTATGGAATTTTTACAAAATCCATTGAGGAGCAGTTCTGCAATAGAAACGCTGTGCTAATTTCATGAGAGAGCTCAGAGGGGAATGGACAGATGCTTAGGCTGACAGGCTACAGAAACTTACATGATGACTCTTTATAAACATGCTGAGGAGAAAAGCATCTCAAAAAACCCAATATGCTTAATCTTGAGGCTACAGTATAACAACAGAAGACTACAAAGGGCTCTGCTGCTGCTTCATAGAAGGTAGAACCTACCTACTGTACAAAAAAAAAAGGTTATTTTATGATTAAAAGCTTCAAGCATTTAAATACACATCTTACCAGATCAGTGTCCATGTAAACAGGTAAGTACATATAGTCCATATAAATGTAGCTAAATGAGACAATTCTATGTTAACATCCCAGGAGAACTCAAATCTCAACCCTCATGGAAAAACTTAACCTAAGCCAATAGCTATGCAACAGTCAAAGCCACTGAGATCACATTATCGCCCATCAGATGAGAACATTAACCAAAGTGCTTGACTCCACTGCACCACTAGCACATGATTTGCAGTTTGAATCACTGAGTGAGTGCTCCAGGCATACTGATGTTCCAATTAAAGTTCTCTATTGGTGTACAATATGTAAAACACTTAACTAATACATGATCATGAACTGATCAGGTATCACACATACTGTACTGTGATATTAGCTGAAGGTCTGTGATTAACACCATGCACAGCGTGTCAGCATTTTCATTTGTTTTCTGGCAAGATTGAAATTGGTAAATTGTCCTGCACATGCCTTCTTTGTTAATACCACAATCCTATTCATTTCCAGCAGGGCAGAAAGGCTTAGATCTGCTTCCTGGTTTGTGTTGTCATCACTGTTTCGGTAAGATAAAGTATGCACAGATAAGATATATATATAGTAGTTTTTGGCTCAAATATAATACAAAACAGGTTTTCACTGGACGAGCTTAATATAGCTTTGCTACAGTATTAACAGCATGTGTGTGATGGTGCAGTGGTACAGTGGACTCTCTGGCACTGCGGTATTTTACTTAGAACCCTTAAACAGTAGGTGCAGTTTACTGCAGTACAGCAGACATGTGGTGTATGTGTGTGTGTGTGTGTGTGTGAGAGAGAGAGAGAGTACAGATCACATGACCAGAAGAGGCTAGAGCAGGAAAGAGAATACAGCTCGGTCCTGTCTATGTTTCTATACTACAACACACTGTCTGTACGATACGTCGCCACACTTTAGACGCTGCAGAGGACACGCTACTACTGCTCTCTACTGGAGACTAAAATAACTGCAATGCATGAAATGTGTAAAAGAACTGCAGTGCATGCATCTGTTGTGAACATGTCTAGAGTTTGAATACTGAGGCAGGCCTCATCTGGTGACACCCTGTTGAGGTGAAAGTAAAGTTTAAAACATTACCATGCCTTCAGAGCAGATATTTTTGGGCTGGTTGTTTGGTTTATTTGTTCGTTAACTGCCTCATTAGTTAATGCAGATGGAAGCCAGATGACAGAGAGAAATATTATTCGGAAGCTGAGAGATCGTCTAGTGATTGCATAATACGTGCTGGGTTTTGCAGTTGATGAAAAACAGTCACAAAGATGTAGAAGTTAAAAGATGCAATGTTATTTAATAAGATGTTTGACATGAAATCTTAAAAAACACGTATTCAATACGAGTTTTATGTTTGAGTGCTTCTATGGTTAAGGAATCGTATATATGAAATAAATCTAAGCTGCAGGAAAAGATGCACTTAAACACAACACCATTCCTTACCCCAAAGCTCAACCTTGTCTATTCAATCCACTCCCACGGTTGTAGTGAAAAAAAAAAGCCAAATCCTCAGCCTCACCTGAACAGAGCCAAAGTCGACGTTCTCGTAGTGGAAGTGGGCGCACTCTTCCAGGCGGGGGAAATGGCCTTTGCTGAGAGGAAGCCTGCAAAGACAGGAAGGCTCATCAGTATGCATCTGATGCTCTGACCAAAGCAGTGAGGAAGGAGAGAAGAACATTAAAAAAAAAAAAACAGAGAGGGAGAAAATTAAAGATCTTAGCTGAGAGGGGAGGAGCACTTACTTTTTCACGTTCTTGACCTTCATGCTGGCTGTGCTGGTGCACGAGCGGAGAGACGAGTCAGCAGACAGCTCTGGGGGCACGGTCGCACTCCTCGCCTATACACACACATATACACACAAACACATGTATGCAGACTATTATGCAACACTATATGCATAAATGGTATGAAAATAGAGCGCGCGTATCAGATACTGACCATAACGGCGATGGCGTCCTCCCAGCCCGCTCTCTCTGCTGTCCTCGGCCTCCTCTCATACTCATCCTTCTTCTGCTCTGACGAGTGGGGGCTGGGTACACGTGCACGCACGAATACATATACACACACACACACACACACACACACACACAGAAGCCTATCATTAAAGAAATATTTTTCCTTTTAATAAATCACAAT
>JAOVVA010000052.1:11204988-11229469 GCA_028565275.1 Leiocassis micropogon | reverse complement strand
ATATATTTTTTTTTTTTTTTTTTTTTTTTTTTTTTGGGTCAGCAAATCAAATTAAACAATGCAAACCATTAAGCAATTTCTTGAGTCACATCTGAGACTAAATCTGTTACTGTTGATGAATCTTACGAAACGTGCCTTTTTCGGTTTCTGCAGAGAGACAATGAGAATGCAAGTGCTGTCTTGTTAGTATGTTATTATTGCTTACAACCCTACTCACTAAAAGACCTTGACGAGAGGAACCGAAGTGGCGGGAAGAAGACTGTACATGAGTTGTTGTGTTAGCATGTGGAACACAGCACCACAAGAGTTCAAAAAGACATAGCACCAAGTCAAAATGAGGATGGTGTGCCACGTCCTCGCGCTGTATCTCTGAGTAATGTAAACACGTGTTTTTATAGGACTTGTTCTAAAAAACTAATTGAAAAAAAAGAGACAAAACCAGTGGACAAATGTTTAGCAAAAAAGCAACAAAAAAAGGTCCTTAGTGTCAATGGACAGCTGAAGGCCGGTAAATGGGTGTCCTGTAACGACTCCCAATATACTACACATGAAAAGCAGCTTTACATACTGATACACATAATGTAATGAGGGGGAAAACAACAACCACAAGCAAATACAGACTTGTACAGTCCATCAGCCAACTGATGTGCTTAATGAACGGTTTTCATTAAGATCTATACAGATCTATACACTCTTCCATTTTCTTTCTTCAATCCAATGTTTTTCTAAAGTATATGGAGATCAATGAATATATCTGAATATCAGTGAGGATCTCTACACAGGATTCATTTTTGGCTTGTTCACAAAATTACAGCAACGTCCCAATGCGGTTTGCCCCACCTCGTGCTGTAGTGAATAAGTTAGTAACAGATTCGAGAAAAGAAATCATTTCGGTGAGTAATTCCAGATGAAGTAGTTTAACAACGGGATTTCCAATAAATACATTAAATAAAGGATAGCAGTTTTTAAAATCAAGTAGAACAAACACTCTTCAAGCCAAACCATACATTCATCATCGGTTAGAACTAAACTGATCCGATACATGCTAATGTTTAATGTTAATGCATGTAGTAAGTCAGCAGATATTAGTGACCTCTAGACATAACGAAGCGTTTAAGGGATTAGAAACGCGTCAATTTGCTAACGACACACCTTTGTTGTACCTCATGAAGATTTACAAATGGATGGAAAAACAAAAGATGGAAGATAATCCATGCTTTTTTTTTTTCCCCTAACAAAAACGGACAAGCTACTTTAAGTAGTTCACTTTGTTAAGTATAAAGCAATCTAGAGAACTTGCCATAATGTTTCTGGTGACTAGGTTCCTGGTAATTCTCATTGGTATATGTTGTCTTCATTTGTCAGCACAATATCTACTTTACAGTACTGCCTTGGTGTACATATAATATAATCTATGTGTTAATACTTGTATCTCTATCAAACTGATCAAAACAGTTCAACAGTACACTAACAATGCATTTCACAACTTCTACGGACATTTGTGCAAGGGTCGCCAAAGTACAATAGTTACAATACTTGTATTACTTCGATAACTTTGAGACCTTCTGAAAGTTTCGATTTTGAGCAGACATTGAAAAACTCTGATGGGAATTGTACTATATACTACGATTTTTTTTAGTAGGTCTTTTTTTTTCACTGAAGTTGATGTATTTCCCCAAGCATCTCTCAAGTACAAAAGAGAATCTGAGGAGTGATCATGAAGTCACTCAAAACCCCTGTGAAAAAGGCAGTCTTTTAAATATTTTAAGAGGAAAAAAAATACTAGCAGTCTAGTGTTAATATCACCTTTAACATGCCAAAGTTTTTGTTCACTGTAACTATACATTTTTTTTTTTACCCCAAAAGTACAAAAGTATGTTTTGTATGCTATGTCCAGTCCCCACACTGACTATTAAGTATATTAAAAAATAGCACTAATTGTCTGTTGTTTCAAGAGTAGACAAGAAATAAAAATGGGTTTACATTGCGTCGAAGAAAAAACTGGGCTAAAGCGGCTAAATTGAGTACACATCAACGCGCAGAAGAGACCCCTCCGAAGGGTTTATGATGACAGATCCAGATATAGCAGCAGATCAGTATTGCATTATGATCCAAAGACTTTGTTTTAAACTTACAATTTCTGTGATCGTCTGTGCTTTGCACCAGATGATTTGATACTGAACTGATAAATAAATCGTAAAAATGAAAAAGAACAGCAATTTTGCAATCTGGATTAACGCCTTCTTACTAAAAGAACAAATAATAATAACTATTATTGGTATTTTGCAACGGCGGCCATTGGATTCTTTATAAAATAATGCTAGCTTGCACAAATGATGATATAAGTGCTGTAAATATGTGCCAAAATTCCTTTTTTTGTACTGAGGTATATTCTGTAGGAGGAGATGGATAAACCCTGTGTTGATTAGATGTTCTGAGGGACCTAACGGTTTTTACAGTATACACAGTAATTCAGATTTGAGTGTTATCTATGGGGAAAAAAAATCCTGCACATTTTTCTTGATAAATTTACAGATATTCTATATTTATTGAAAAAAAAGATAAATAATAACTTATTTTTGTTCATCCTGTGTCCCTTCTTCTTCTACTTGGGCACCCTATTAAATTTAAATAAGACCCACGTGTAGGGATAATACTGTGCCAAAGGAGAAGCTGAATAAATCTTTAGGTCAATCAAATTCAATACTGACTGCATATCTTTTGTCGCAATTAATGGATCAGTATGTGGTTCTCGTAATGATCAAGGCAGAGCGCCATAGTTTGGGGGAATTCGGGAGTTGACACTGGCCAAAAGGGCTTTCCTGTCTTCTCTGGGGCAAGGCCAGCGCAGCATGGAAGATAAGAGAGGGTAAGGAGATTTTCGGAGTACTTTTTCCCTCCTCTTCCTGGTGGGAGAGCAGATCTTTTGTTGTTGTTGTGGTGCCTGAGATGCAAATTGCTGCTGGGTCTGAGAGGAAGACACATCTAGAGAAAATGATGGAAAATGAAGAATGACATTACAAACATTACAACATTACTGCACAACAGTATTAAAGCTGGGCAGATTAACTATTCAAAAAAAACAACACACATGTAGAAATTATAGGCCTAATTAACTAATACAGGAATAAAACAGTAACACCCATATACTATACAAATACAAGCAAATAGGGTTGCAGTAAATCATGACTTTCTTAAGAGCACTCTTAGTCCCTTTTGTGTATTGGCCTTGAAAGTCATCCTAGGCCACCATGGCTGTATACACAAATGACTCCAATCAAAGGGCAAGTATCCAAACTTTTTCAAAGTTTTACTATTTATAATGTTACCAGTTATAATGTTGACCAATATTACAGAACATCTAGGGGCAAAAAAAGGCTTGAGGCTACAGGGCGAGAAAGTCTTAATTAAAGGGTGGACCACTTCAGAATGTCTATGCTGTTCTATCTTTGCTATCCTTACAACTCTTAAAAGGTTATTAGGACCATTCCTAGTGGTCTGAGATCAGCAATCATACAGTATATGAGCACCTTTCAGGACAGTCCTATTCGGAACCCTGTTTCCAGATGTTACACACCATCATGACCGATGATGGTTTAGGAGGGAGAAACAATGCCAGCTTCACATGTCACTGTGGGTTCTATGAGGCCTGTATAACCTTTCGGGTTCCTTGTCATTCTGAAATTGCAATGGTCAGATGACTGTTCCTACATAACGCCCTACTGTATATTATTAGGTCTAATAATTATTTATTATTATAATTAATATTATATATTAATCTGCCTACCTTCTCACACAGATCAGAACATTACACAGACAATGAACAACAGATACTGTAACATTAGCATTAATTATCAATTATATATCAGTAAACTGCTAACAGGATCATGAACACAAGGTTCATTTATGCTTGTGGGGACCGAAAGCCAGCAGATAAAGGGCCCATGACTTCCGATCCAGCAGTGTGTGTCAATGTACATTTTACATTTTTGCCATTTGGCGACTTACAATAATCTCTTTATGCATCTAAGCAGCTGAGGGTCATGGGAATCTGTGACCTTCTCTCTGTGATCCATCGTCCAACACTTTAACCTCTGAGCTACCCTTGCATTATAGCGTTATGGATGATCAGTGTATAACTTCTAAGCACATACACTGACAGCATCAAAGCAGCCTCAAATCGTCAGGTGACTACATGACAATATTTACTATAAAATACCTTCTTTTTTTGTTCCTACCAGGTTGGTTCTGGTTCTGATAACACTGAAGATGATCTAGTGTTCATACAATCAAAGTTACATGTATAACTAATTTCCTATTTCACAACTCCAACCACAATGGAGTGATTTTTCCCATACTGTATGAACAACCTCTTTACCATATGGTAAAAAAAATTCATCCTTAGCCCACAAGAACAAGTCATGTTCACCTTGTAAAATCTAGACTGAGTGATGCCCAGGTAGCCGAGGTACATTGGGATTTCCAGGAGTTGCATGACACTAATTACTGCCCATAAGTAGGAAATGCTTCTACTCCACATTGCTGCATGCATGCTTCCTGCACCCTCAGCGCTGGAGGGTTAGATGTTGAACTCGTATGTCTGTTTGCTAAAGAGAGCTGGGTTGTCGCCATACACAAAAACATTCAAGTGAATTCATCCAAACCAGGAACACAGTGAGGACTTCATATTGCTTAGGGGTGCAACATACAGTAGCCTTCAATATGGGCAACACCACAGCCTACGGTGCTGCCAGGGTGGTAGCACTTGTGAACTATTCTGGGCAATCAACACTTGTTACTAGACTGTGTCCTTCATGGCCAACTCTATGGTGTGCTTTAGTTGTATTGGGGGGAACATCTGAAAGCATAACCTGGTGTGTCTAAATCTCCTATGAAGCTGATAGATCTTGTGCACTATGGATGCATAGCTGTTGAGCCAGGTTATGACAATTTGAGGGTGCCGCATGGCTATACCATTAAGTCAGGTTTCTTTTATGTAGAACAGATTAGATAGTTAATTGTGTCATCCATAACCCAGGCTGGTAAAGGACCATTTTACAGTCAAGTTTTGATCAGCTCTTTCATTTAGGGGTCGACAGATGAATATTGGAATGACTGCACCAATGAAAGTAACAAAAATATTAGAGAATTTTCTGCTCGGGCACCATGAACCCGATGACAGTACTTTGGTGAAAGTGCTGGCGATCCACTTTAATTATGTACCTCTGGCATATGGTCCTGGTTGACTTCCTGGTCACATTCTCTAATGGTATCTACAGTGCATGCCTCATAACATGGGTGCAGTGGAATAGCCTTACACTTAGATCAAGTAAAGTCTTTGTGTCTGGTGTTGTGCAGAGTTTCTTTTGATGGTGACTGGCCCACATTGCATGTAATTCTTTTTCTTCTGTATACCGCTTATCCTGTCATAATGTCATGGGGGGCCTGGAGCCTATCCCAGGAGACTTTGGACACAAGGCGGTGGCAGGGTGCCAATCTATCTCAGGGCACACACATACCCAAATTTACACGCACACACTACAGGCAATTTCGGAATGCAATTATCCTAATCTGCATATTTTTGGCCCGTGGGAGGAAACTGGAGTACCCGGAGGAAACCCACCAAGCATGGGGATAACATGCAAGCTCTACGCAGACCCGAGGTGGGAATCAAACCCTCGACCCTGGAAGTGCGATGCCACAGCGCTAACCACTACGCCACTGTGCTGCCTAGTTTATATTTTCAAAAATTATAATAATTGTTATTATAATAAAAAATAATAAAAGGTAATAAAAAGTACATTATATAATAAATGAAATACCACTGACCTGTTCTTTTCTTTGACATAGAGTTGTTGTTCTTGTTGGCAGCTACCTTCTTGTTTTTTTTTATACAATGATAAAACAGTGTTTCAAAGCTCTCAGACCCTGCAGGCACTCTCACTGCACCTACAGGTTCCCTACAAGACAAGCAGGCAGAGGCAAAATAAGCAGCATTATTTTACACAACCAAAAGCGATCATACCAGTTACTGTACATGAGCCAGTGTTACATATACAGTAAGATCTTACTTAATTATTTTACTTACTAATTCCACTGAGTGACAGAATATGAAACATAATTTATATCAGGCAATCATTTAAGGAATGATTTGGTAAAGTTAGTTCACATTTGACAAGACATTTCTGCTTTTAGGAAACAATCACGTAAGGGTTTACACTCAAATTCAGAATAATTATTTCCTGTGAGCAATAACATTCGTTTGGTTAGATTAGTGTACGTTCAATTTCTTGTCTTCAGAGAGTCATTAAATGAACATTGGCACTGCAGAATTCTTATGTACCTCATGCTGTTGTAAAAAACGAAAAGCCAAAGCCCAGTTGCTTAGAAACGTTTTCTAATCACAGTCAAAGTCACTACCACCTCCCCCCCCCCCCCCCAAAAGAAGCACCTCCGTTCTGTCTATTTGAGTTTTAACCATACATGCCATCCCACTATCACGACAAGGAGACCATGAAAACTGAAAAAGTCCACACAGAAGAGTCCAACAACTCATGGGAATCACAAGGCACAGAAACACAAAGCGTTTATAGAGAGTCTCCCCTGCTGCTGAGGCTGTGGAGAGAGAAAGCGAAAGGCATTAGTAGAGGAGGGGGGAGAGACATGGCTGACACACTACAGTCCTACAGTCACATCAAGCACAACTCTGGTTAGCATGAACAGAGTGGCTTCACCATGCTGACAGGAGAAAAGATGGCAGGGAGGGGGTAGAATGGCCATTAAACAACAGTCACATGAAGAAAAGAAACCAAACCACTGGGACAACAAATGGGACAAGAATTTTAGTCTCAGGATCACCATTACTTATTCGTCGTCGAGGAAGAAAATTTAAAGAAGACATGCATGATAGTTTTGGACATGGAATAACTGTTTAAAGGGGAATATGTGAGTCTGTGACTAAAACTCACTCATTCGAAATCTGTTCAAGCAATATTTTCTTGTTTGCTTGGGTTGCTAGAGAAATACCAAAAAAAATTGAATTTCGGTATTTTAAATTCAAAGTATTTAAAATTAAGTATTAACTTTAATTCTTCCCTTATTTGATTAAAAAAAAAAAAGATCAGTAGAATTCCCCTTTAAATGAAGAAAAATGGTTTAAGGCCCCGCCTGCTAACCTCTCCCCTTTCAGACATGGACTCAACCCTTACCTATTATGGTGTAGAGGACCTGGTCACAACAATGCTGCCCAGATAGCTGAGATCAAAAACAAAGAAAGTAAGACTACCAAAGCCTGAAAGGACAAAAAGTGTTTTCTTTCTTTTTTCAATCAGCCGTCGCTACTCTAGATGAGGATGGTGAACATTGCAAGAGATGAGTGCAGGCTCATCCCTGGCAAGAAAGGCCGCCTAAGAAGGCCACCCTGATGAAGAAAGCGTTGAGTCAGTGGGAGTGGAAGAAAGAGAGAGAGAGAGAGAGAGAGAGAGAGATGAGCGGATGAGCTGGAGAAAATGACATGAGATGACCAGCCCATAAACGAGGACAAAAAAAGCAAAAGAGTCATGAATTCATCAGGAAAGCATTAGGAAATTACTGAACCATTCAAAATGTAACGTCATAAACAAGGACAGTTTATGCTTATTTCTGTAAAGACAATAAAAGAATAAAAAGTGATATTATAGCAGAAGAGCTACAATATATGAGGAAGAGTACAGTATGATTTTAAATGTGTATTTGAAAAAATGTTTTAACTGAGGCTATTGTTGAATTGGTTTAAAATAAAAACAGCAAAAGCATGACGGGCACTGCTTTTGCAGACTGGCTGATGAAAATTTCTTTGTCATGATTTTGGAACCGCCAATGGTGCAGTTCACCTACCCTGGTGAGGGCTCTGAGGGCAGCATCTCTTCATCTGTCCTCCTTTGAGATGGCAGCTGACCAAAAGCATCACTGCTCTCCGCCGGGGGTGAGGGGGACTGTGACGGGTAGCTGGCTGCTGCAGTGGCAAAGGCCACATGGGCACCATAGCCCAGGCCAGGCAGGCGGATGGAGCCTGAGCCCAGGGTGGGAGAGGTGGCAGGGGAAGAGGACAGGGATCTCCGGGAAAAGGTGATGTGTCGCATGCTCTCGGGTATCTCTTGTGAGCGTGAGGAACGAAGGACGCCCGGCCGTGGTGGCGGGCGCACCAAGATGTCGGGCGAGCCAGCACGGGAGCTGGGAGGTGTCTGGGTGAGGGGTGAGAGGCGTGATGGCTGCAGCACCACCTGCTGCAGGCCCAGTTCCAGGCGGCGTGCCGCCCTTGGGCTCAGCCACGGCTCGTCCGAGCTCTCGCTACGTAGCGTGCTGGGGCTCCCTGCTCGGCCTGGGTAAGGCAACACTGGTACGCCCATCCCGTGAGCAGTGTGTCTCAACTGCCCCACGATCTGGGCCTGTTGCATAGCTGCATGTGTGCCCACTAGGCCCTGAGTAGGGAGCGCCTCCAGCCGCAGGAACGCTGAGCTGGAGGGGGCGTGGCTACGCGACGGGTACGGTGGCGGCTCGGGCACATCTCGGCGTAGATGGGGGGGAGGAGGGTGTGGTGGCAAAACGACACAGGCACCCTCCTGACCTAAAAAGGGGAAGTCAGGGGGGCGCCAAGTGTCAGTAGAGCGAGAGGAGGGTGGGCCATGTGCCAGCGGAAGTGTGTGGCCAGAAGCAATGGTGGGATGGTGGAAGGACCCCTCGGTGGGGCACGGTGGAGAGGAAGAGGACATGGCTGAGCTGCGTGGGCTCACATCGGCTGCGTAGAACGGAGGATGCAGCTCCAGCTCGGCACCACTACCTAGATAGCCATAGAAAGGGCCCGGAGGAAAGACTCTGTGAAAGTGGGACACCCGGCTCTGCCCTGTGGCCTGAAGCCCACTACCCTCCAAGATGCTCGTACCTTCCATAGGCCTGTGGAAACGAGGGCTGTAGGCTGGGGGCTGCACCATGTAGGACTCCTGGCTTGAGGACACAGGCGAAATCTGGGGCCTGAGGGTGGCCATAACTGGGGGGAGGGGCCCAGGTTCATCATTCTCCTCATCTGACTGCCTGAATTCAGGGTACAGGTCTGACTCTTCCACGAAGGGGAAGCCCTCAATGCGACGTGGCTTCAGTGATGTATCCATGTCTGATGGTTCCATGACAAAGCGGCCATCTGGGCCACGGCTAATCAGCTCAATAGGAGTGGTGACCTCAGCCTCATGCTTCGACACACTGTACTTCTTGCCTGTTATTGCTCGCTTGGTTCGCTTGTACAATGAGAGCTCCTTCTCCTTCCTTGGGCTTGGTAGCTTCTTGACATAGAGGCCAGGTGTGCCCACACTGGCCAGAGATGGAGGACGTGAGGAAGCAATGCTCTCTGGACTAATTTTCCCAGAGGAAAGCCTGTAAATCAGAGCAGACATGGTGCTTATTATTGTACAGAATACATCTTAAAGATGCATTAGGTATTGTATTTCAAGTCTCTCTTAAAATACGTCAGAGCTTTGAAGTGGTTTTGTTTTAGAAGACCATAATTAAAGAACAAAAAAAGTTTATCATTATCACACAGACATGTTCACACAATATGTTACTTTTCTGAGGATGAAACAAAAGACAGTGTCATGGTGCACCATGAGGGGACATCAAAATGGAAACAAGAGACAAAAACGATTGAGTAGCAGTGGGGACAGGGCCAATATATGCGAGTGTTAGATCTGATATATAGATCTGATATCTACCTTCAAATAAAAAGGCCTAATGATATCAATAATCATCTACCTCAAAAAATATAAATATGTAGGTAAACATAGGAGCAGCAGTGTTCTGTTACGCCAAAAGGGCTTTAACCAATCTAAAGTCAACCTAAGTCCGCACCAAAAAAGAAGAAAGCATGCAGCTAAGGCAGCGAGGCGCAACCAGTGCCATGTGCTGGGAAAGGGATGCAGGTGCAGGCACTCACTGAGGACTGGTAGATGGGGGCCTGTAGCTGCTCCTGTCTGGCTCTTCCCAGTAGGGCTCAATGCCAGGCAAAGGGGTAAGAGGAGGCCTGCGGTGAGAGACACAATAGAGAGGAGGGGCAAGAGGCGGCCATCAGACCCGACCAGGTTTCCAAACAGTGATGCAAAGATGGATGAAAATGGATGGGAACATGGGACTAGAATTACAAAAACCTGCCATGAAGTCAGGATGGGATTAAATGCCTTCCTCAATTTGGGCTGGGCATAAACTGAACCCTGAATAAACTTCAAAATGGCGTTTAAATGTTTAGGTGGCCATGGCTGCACTAATCAGTTCTCAGAAGCTCATGTATAAGCAGCACGGTGACAGTTTGTCCTGCTGCCACCGATGATTGATCAGACTCCAACTCAGAAGAGTATGGAGAAGCTGCATGGGATCGCTGGTAATTGCAAAGAAATGCATCTTGCTGACCAAAAAGCAGATGTAAGCACAGATGCATTTTTACAATCACTTAGTTGGTCACTCAAATCCTCTTCCATGCATCCCTCACACTATACAGGGGATCTGCTAGGGGAAGCCATTTGGTCTACCACTCTACATGCACTTCCTCCTTTACTCTCACCGCCACCACACACTTAAACACATACTCTCTCTCTCTCTCTCTCTCTTATACACACACAGCATTTCAACATATCTGTCGAAATGTAAAGTATGATGGATGTTACCATGCATCAATACTTACGGAGACTCAATGCTTTTCCTGGTGTGTGTTATTGACAGTGGAGGATCTGGACATATGGACAAAACAACAATAGTTACTATTAAATTAAGAAAAGCACTAGTTCACATTTCTATCCACCAAATGATAACCTTTCTTAGCAAATGTTAGTAGGAAGTATGATTTCCTTCTTCTCTTCTTGTTTACCCTGCATTTCTGCCAGGCAACTATAAAGGAAAAGCGTTTAATTAATTACCGAATATGGCCCACGATTGTGCTAAGAACATGTGGCACAGCTAGTTACTCTGATACTTTCTTTTCAGTTGTATTTTTGTGTTCTATATCTATACACACATACCCCAACCCATACAGACATGCATACTACACATAATATCTTTATTTATTTATACAACACATAATATCTTTTTCATCCCCTTTGTTTTAATTTGGTGTAATATGGAGCAATTGGCAAGTCGAAATCTTTCTAAGTGAAATATTACTTCGTCCATCACATCAATAACAATAAATAATCATTTCTGATTCCGTTTCTGACTCAGGACTCACCTCGCTTGCGCTTGAGCTTGCGTCGATGCTGCTTGTTTACAAAGCACGCGGCTAGTGTGCTAAAAAGTATGGCAGCAGCTAGGAAGCAAATTGTAGCCACAATCCCAGCCACCACTGGCCTGGCCAGTCCTTCGTCAGAGATCTCTGTGGGAGGGAAGGGGTCTGAGAGAGGAGACACACTGCAGAGCATGAAACATGATGGAAGCATGGCAGCCAACTCGCATGCAGTTATTCACACAGCAGCCAACAAAGCAACTACGTTATTCAATTCTAATAAACCACTGGCATTCATTTCGCACCCAGACTTGTATTAACGCTATAAAGCATGGGAAAGAAGCGCGCTATCTGCTATGACCAGCAGGGGGCAATGAAGTGCCACATGGTTAGAGCTGCTAAAGCAGTGAAATTATGGGATCTAAAAATAGCTTTTTTTTAGCTATTCTTACCTGTGCTTGACACTCCCACTACATTACTGCTTTCACTAATGAGATCATCCATGACTGCCAGGGCACGGAATTCATACCACGAGTCCTAGGAGAAGAGGGACAGACGAATATATTATAACTTTCTCAAAGTGGGTTACCAGGGTGTAGGTCAAATATCATAGGGACCAGAGAAATATCACATGACCACCACTGCTATTGCATGACTGAATTAAAATAAAGTGAATTATTATCTCTATTAATAGGTACTAGGCAGTTTAGTACAAACTGAAAAGCAACAGGGGGAAAGCAATTTAGTCAAAAAAAAAAAAGTTTTAGTCAGTGGCAGAAAGTGCTGAAAAGCCAGGAAAGCTTTAGTTTAAAACTAACAAGGATTTTTTTCATGCAGTAGCTGAGCTGATAGCATCTAGGGTGAAATAAAACCAGAACAAAAATCAGACCATAAATTTCCTCATGTTTTTAAATGCCAGACACTGCTTTGAAAAACAAAAACAAAAAACAGAAATTAATAGTGCTGTAAGGGTTTTGTCATATTGTGTGAACTTTCCTATGCCTCTGTATCTACAAAACCACCCCCTCATTGTGCGTCCTCATTCCTTATATGGTAATACTTCCTGTAGCCGGATGTCCGGATGAATATTCCTACAAATGGCTCACTGGAACCCTTTTGTTTAGTTGGAAAATGCTAATTCGCGTCCTCTCATCTGTCTGTCTGTCTCTGGGCACATAAACAAAAAACAGACGGGATACTCTAAAACCTGCGCTTTCAATTTAACTTATATATCATGAAAATCATGTGCAATATTTATATATATCCGGTGTGCAATATCATTACTACTTTCTATGCAATATCAAATATTATGTGCAATACAAATCCTGAGTGCAATAACATAAATGTACATTACACAAGAGTCAATTCTGCATCTTTCTGTACAGTCTGTAGATTTTTAGTTTTTTTCTATATATTTTTATTCTAGTTATATCTGTTTATTTTGTATTTTTCATTGTATTTGTATCTTTTATGCGGACACTGGAGAAACCACTTAATAAATAAAGGCTTATCCCATCTTATCTTATCTTATCTTATATTAAATAATTTGAAGTGTCATTAATTTGCATGATGATAATTTAAATATAAATGTTGCTTGGCACAGCTCCCTGTTTTAAGCTCACAACAACATAAAATGTTCAAAGTAACAAAAGAAACATCCACCATTAGCTGAGTCAAATGAAAAAACAAAACAAAAAAAAAAACAGCAGATACCTTTTTATACTCCTATGATATCAGTTAAGAATCAAGTCTTCACTTAAATCTTCAGCACAATTACACAAACTGCTTTTTTTTTTTCTCTTACCGGAATGAGGTCTCTAGCCATGATCTCAGTCTCATCTGCTGGAATTAGGTCGTCGAGCACCTCCCACCTCTCTCCCAAGCGAAACTCGACAATGTAACGATCTATGGGTGAAGTGTGGTTGGCTGGAGGAAGCCATGTCAACAGTACACCCTGCTGTGTCCGGTTAGCTGTGAGGCACCGCGGTGGGGTAAGAAGCACCAGTGGTTCCGGAGTACTTATAGGGTACACTAAGGGAGAAAAAAAACACACACAAAAGCACACACAAACAGGTAACAGGTACGGAACGTAGACAGCATGTATAGTGAGTGGTTAGAGGCTGACTACACAATACAGAGGGCATAAATAGAAATGGCACCCACCTACTGTATTCACAGTGACTACCTCACTGAACGGGCCTGTGCCCAGCTTGTTCTGGGCCAGCACACTGAACTGATATGCCGTCTTCGGCTCCAAGCCCTGCACCACCAACCAGTTCTGAGTGCTGGGGACAGGAATGGACAGCCAGTCATGAGGGCCTAGATCGGTTTTCTTCTTCCTGTTCAGAAAGACAGAACAAAATGAGACGCCTGAGAAAAACCTCTACAGAGAAATATAATGGAAAACAACCATAACACTAAGGCTGAAAATCTAAAATATGAAATATAATTTGATAAGATGACTCCTTCTGTATGCCATAGAATTTAATGGTGAAGGCAATTTAATCATAAGTCACATACAGTATAAAACAAAATTCTGGTAGGGGCAAATATATTTAAAAGCTATAGGTGCTAGGGGGACCTACACAGGGCCATACCAGACCGAAAAGGTCTGCTCAAAGCCGCCATCATATCCGGGTTCCCAGGAGACATTAGCTGAGGTTGTGGAGACCGAGACGTGGACATTGGCTGGCGCGTGGGGACTTGTTCCTGAAAAACCCACACACAAAAAAAAATCCAGAAATTTAAAATCCAAAACCAGCATTGCCATGAGCTACTGATTATCTGATAATTTACCTACTGTAAGATAAATGCTGCCTATAAAGTCATTAATTCATTCATACATTCAACTTAAGTAATAGCTGTCATTTTAGGGTTTAAAAACAAGCAATCAGAAAATAGCATTCATATTGAAATATATAGTCCAGGTTTTTACAAAAAGAAATATCAAAAAAGTACATAGAATTTTAAAACATTAAACTGATAAAGACAAGGACTCAAAAAGACAAGCATTCTCCTCAAACAGTCAAGCAATATTAAGCATTATAATGATCACCTAATTAAATATAAGTGTCATGACTGCAACTTTTATCATCAAACAATCACGATACAGTACTAACATGACAATTGGTACAGATCACTTGGAGGCCTGACAGACCTTTCAGATAATGACTCACTCCATCTATCTGGATGCCAAGCCTAACCTTAGCATATCGCATAACAGACAGGCTTGGGAGACATCACTTTTGTGACTCAAATATGAAGTAATTCTCAAAGAAGGATGTGTTGTATAGATCATAGATAATTTATCACTAAAATGTCTATACTCAAGAGATGGTGATGGTGATATACAGCAGTGGTTCCTAACCCTGGTCCTGGAGGAGTGTCGTGGAGCAGGGCAACACAAAAATGTGTCCTGCACATTTTAGTGTTCCCCTGCTCCACCGCACTCACATTTACTCAGAAACATGGGTTAATTAGCAAATTGGTTAAATCAGGTGTGCTGGAAGCGGAGAAAACATTTAAATGATGTCATCTTAAACACCATTTTGTCCCCTTTAATTATAACCTGTTGATAATAAATAGTGTTTGTGGAACTGTTCTACAAAAGTGGTATCACACTTCTAGTTGTAAAAACTACGGCAATCAGGCTGCGCCCTCGTGCCTAGAATTGCATAACAGCCGTGCTGATATTCAGCACAATAGCACTCTCTCTCATGTGATATTGCTTAACTAACACATATTACTCACCTACTCATCTTCTATACCGCTTTATCCCGTGTTCAGGGTCGCGGGGGGCCTGGAGCCTATCCCAGGAGACTTAGGGCAATATGCAGGGTACACCCTGGACAGGGTGCCAATCAGGGCACACACACACTCACAAACACACTATGGCCAATTTGGGAACGCCAGTTAGCCTAATCTGGATGTTTTTGGACTGTGGGTGGAAACCCACCAAACACGGGGAGAACATGCAAACTCCATGCAAACACCGAGACGGGAATCGAACCTGGCCAGGAATCGAACCTGGACCTTGAAGGTGCAAGGCAACAGCGCTAACCACTACACCACTCTGCCACCTTGTAACATATATTAGACGAGCATATTTTATAACAGGAATGCACAGTTAAGATGATAAAGTACACGTTCCATTACCTATTACAAAAAGTCTTGTGCTGGCAGTGATGCTTGTGACGACGTTGGTGGCGACGCATTCCCACTCCCCATGATCCTCTTTGCTCAGAGACACAAACTGTAAGCTGCCACTGGGTAAGATGTTGTGCTTGCTTCTACTTGGCTTTCCTACCTGGAAATCACACACAACAGAATACTAACATTAAATATCCAGTACGATCACTACCTGTAGTAAATATCTATAAAAAGAAAATATATACTGAACAAAATGGAAAAGTCTAACGTCAAGTAAAATTTGTTATTTGTGTGTGTGCGAGTGTGTTGTGAGTGTTCATATATAATGTACAGATGTAGTTCCTTACATTCTGGATTGTGAGATGGTTTCCTTTGAAAATATAGAAGTACAGTATTATTTTTTGCTTGTTTTCTTGCCAAGTTCCAATAGAAAAATGATCATCTCAAGACATGAACCTCACGACAGTGTAGGTCATGACTCTTATCCTCTTTGGCCTTCTTGGAACTGAGGAACTAGATTTAAGGTGCATTATATATTGTACTACTCTAATCTTTTGATACTTTCAAATTTTGTTAATTTAAAATTTCATAATCAAAGGAATGTATAATAATGCACACACTGCTTGCAAAAGCTTGATTTAATGCTACTCTTAATGGTTTAGTCCTTATATAACACACACCCGACTGGTTGTGCTGCAGATGCAGAGAAACTGATTTCAGACTTTTTTTATACATTCATAACTCATGCGTTATTGAACTTTCCCAACCATTTGTTTTTCAGGGCAGAACAGCAAAACTGTTCGGAAAGGACTGTCGAGGCAGAAGCAGAAATGGGCACAAGGTTCAGCTACTGGGCCCCTAAAATACCTGTACAGCGCTGATATGAAGTGGGGCATGAGACAAAAGCCGAAGCTGTTTAATAAGGTTTAATACAGTTACCTCACATAAAGAGACAGACATTGATGCACTCTCAGTGACTACTTCTCATTCTCTAAACTTGAATAATGAACTTACCTAGGAAGATAGTGCTCATAGCATTCTAAGAATTTGAGTATAATTCTATAATGTACTGCAGAATGATATCGAGGCTGTCTTACAGAAAATGTAGCAGGATTTTAGACTAGACGGAAACAGTGCTGGCAGTCCTCCACTTCTCCACTGGTTATATGTAATGTTGGGAACAGTGTTGGGTGTAATGTGTTAGAGTACTTTTTTGATGTAACGAGTAATCTAACGCGTTAGGTCCGCCATTTAAGTACTCAGTTATTTAGTCATATTTCCAAAGTGCTTGTGTATACTCGCGGTGAATCATGATGAACTGTAGTTACGGCCACCGCGCCGTATTAGAAGTTAACAGATTTTGGGCCAAACTTCTCTGATTGATGGTAGAATAATTATAAAGGTCTTGACTAAAACAACATACATGAGGAATCACAAAGGAAAAGTACTCTAACTAGTTACTTTTATCAGAAAGTAACGCTGTAATGTAACTGATTACTTTATAATGACGGTAATTTTGTAATGTAATTTGTTACTTTAAAAAGTAACGTTCCCAAACACTGGTTATGAAACATCATAAGTTAATATGCAGTCATATGCACAGTGGACTGCTATGTCGAGTCAAGTTGCTGTACCTTTCTCCAGGTGATGGTTGGAATCTCAGGGTCTCCAGAAGCAGCACAAGGGATGACAAGCTCTCTGCCGGCCTCCTGACGGTATTCCCCACCAGGCCTCACGTTAAAGTAAGGGGGGTCCTATAGAGCAGTTGTGAATCATGAGTTATTTGATGTGCTGCAACCAAACAGCCTGCAATCCATTACCTGGTTTCTAACTGGGGGTTGTTTATTTTCTAGTCATGTGTCCTTATCAACTCTAAAAAAATCAAGGATGAATAAAATATCAATCTATACAAAAGCACTAACCTTTAGCACCAGAGTGGCCGGAGGGGATTGTCCCATGGTACCTAGAGCATTGTAAGGCACACAGGTGTAGGTGCCAAGGGAGTCTTCAGTGACCTCTGCTACCCGAATGCTTCCATCTGGCATTTGGCTCCAGCCAGGGTACTGGGACACATGAGACACATGGGAACAAATGGCTTTTCAGATCACGTGAACATGCGTCCATTTAAACTCACATGATGGAAACCAAATACTAGCAAACATTCTAACCTTCTCAACTCTTAATGGATATCCATCTTTTTCCCATCTGACAGATGTAACAGGCGGGTTGGCGTCGACTGGGCAGCGTATGATTCCTGGCAACTTCCTCGGGACGTAGATAACCGGTGGCATGTTGAGAACACGAGCGGGATCTACAGAAAGCACCAAAATCTTAATAATAATCTTAATAAGCGCCATGATAGTGCAAACAAGACGAAGAACTTGTTCAGTGACTAGACCATATATAAACTTAAAATAAACTAAAAATAACTAATGTGTAACAAAAGAACTTTAAGGCAGAGGTACTTAAACTATAGCCTGCCAGCAGTAATGAACAAGAATGTAAGTTATTTTTAATTCTGCTCTGCTATTAAGAAGATGGCTGCACTATAAAAGGATATTAAACAGTGGTTGCACCAATATTCTTTGTTTTTCCATTCAAGGCTTTTACTGTTAACAAGATTTTCAAAATGATAGTACTAAATAAACAACAAAAAAAGCAAGGCAGAATAAATCCCATGGTATTCCTATTGTATATTTCTCTATAAAGAGAATCATGAAATCATATCATGCAAGTTACATAAATGCAAAGGAAACACGACTATGGGTAAACAACTTATATCCAGCATTATTGACTATTTCCTGTAAGAGAGCCTCCATAGCTCACAACTGTGTTTGTGTGTTTATTTATGAAACTGCAGCACGAGAGGACATTTCTAACCCTAAGGGTTCTAAGGGTTGCAATAAAAACATATTTGCAATTGGAAAATGTAAGTCAAAATCCCAACCACGCAACAGCCATGTGTAGAACGTAATCTAAGACAGCAAAACTCAATCTCAATCATAGATGGAAGGTAAGTAAGTAAATTTAGTTACTGTTACTGTACTTAATGTTTAGAATTACTGTACTTCAGTAAATATGTCACATATCACTACTTTACTTTACTTGGGAGGTTGTAGTAGAAGGTACTTTTTAACCTTTACTCCACTACATCGTACAGGAAATGTGTATACTTTTACTTCACTGTACTTCTGCATGGCATTTTGTTTTATTTTTACTTTTTTAAAGGTAAAGTGCAGGTTAATTTGTTTTATTTTTACTTTATATTTTGTATTAATTATTTTTATGTACTTATTTTTTTGGGCCGTGGAACAAATAATTAGATTTTCCATTGTTTCTTGTGGGAAAATTTGCTTTGCTTTACGAGTGTTTTGCGATACGAGCCCATTTCCGGATTGAATTATGCTTGTAATCCAAGGTTCCACTGTATTTGTGTACTTTGCCTACCACTGATCTCAATCACAGCAACACTAGCTGATCAAAGCAATATTGTGGGAAAAATACAAAAAAAAAAAGCTACATTTAATTATTTGTTGCCATTTAAGGCAACATACTGTAGGAGAGGAAAAATTTTCAAATCTGCCATTCCATATACAGTAGGATATGATTTAAAGCATATAGGCAAATATGTCAATATGCCAAACCCACAAGATGATAAATTGTACCATCTATTTACAAATAGTTTGAACAAACTGCAATGGAAAATGATCATAATCCCTTCATTTTATTCGAATAATATCGTTTTCGTGTTAAACATTGTGATTCTAAATTTGGAATTTTGGTCTCACTATAACACTAGTCACGACACGTGCAGAAGGCACTAGCACAGCTGAGAGGAACATACGTAGCTCAGAATTATCCAGCTTATTTATCCACATACGGCATTAATACAGATGGAGGAAAGAGCGCTTGTGTACTCCACAGAGAGCCTGAAACTAGGACAGATCACAAGACAGGATCGGCATCACACCCAAACAGCCACAGCATGTGTACGTAACATACACCAATTACCCGCTCTGGCCTTGCAACCACAATGCAAAACACAGAAGACATCAAACATACAGAGAAGGAAGATTGTGAGTTAGTGCTTCTAGGTTGTTAGATGTTCAAAGAGCAGGAGGAAAAGCATACTCACACTGCACCGTCAGATAGGCCGAGGCAGAGGGCGAGATGCCCAGGCTGTTGCTGGGGCTACATGTGTATTTCCCAGCATCCTCTGGCTTCACGCGGTAGATGATGAGGGTTCCGTCAATCAGGATGCGCACTCTGAGTTTCAGATCACTGGAGTAAGAGCAAAGAGAACATGTTACTTGAGGGTAAAAGAACTAAAACTAAAAGAGTTATAGTAGTGTTTTGTTGTTGACTGCCTTCATAAGAGACCTTTCTCTTCACAACTAATCAGAGGTACATTAAACAAATAACAACTCTCTCACTCTCGTCTGTAATGATATATCCTGTACAGTATACAGGGTCACAAGGAGCCTGGAGCCTATACTAGGAGACTTAGGACACGAGGCAAGATACACCCTGACCCCGTCAATCCATGGCAGCGCACACACAAACATACACACGCTCATTCACACACTACGGGCAATTTGGGAATGTCTGTTTGCCTAATCTGTATGTCTTTGGACTGTGGGGAAAACGGGGAGAACATGCAACCTCCATGAACACAGACCCAGAGGAGGGAAAAAAAACCCGCACAACGGAGGTGCAAGGCAACAATGCCAGCCTCTAAGCCAACACGTGCCCTAAACAAACAAACAAACAAACAAAAAAAAAGATAGCAGTATGAGGTATCACTTAACTAATTGTAAACTAAGGCAAATCAGTCATTTTTAATCATTTTTTTAAACTCAATCACTGCTTTAGCATACTTTACACTGCAATAGCCAAATACACTTGGCACTGATCTTTGAACAAAGTCTAAAAACTCATGTTTACTTGAATTACAACCAAATTATTAAGTATGCTTTTTATTCTAAGAATTCCAATAAGCTTTTATTTATTTATTTTGTAAAAATTGGGACAAGATCTTAAACATTTATAATTTGTTTATAAGGTTTATACTTTGTAGGGTTTCAGGTGGCCTGGAGCCACCCTGAATGGCATGCCAACACATCACAGGGCAGAAGCAGAAGCACTCATACACCCAATCATACACTGGGGCAATTTGTAAATGCATAAAATACCGCTCATGTCTTTGGCATGTGCGAGGAAACCCACTACGAATGGGAGAACATATAAACATATAAACACACATCTCTGTGTCTGAAAGTGGGATTCAAACCCATAACCCTGGTGGCAAGAGGCGACTGTGCTAATCACTGAGCCGCCATGCTGCTGATGTTTTACCTGAAGTCATATTACTGCTTGGAAGTTCAGCTGATGTGTTGTTTTTTCAAAGTGCTACACCTAATCTGACGTGATTTATGAAACTGCATAATAAGTTAGAAAAGCTGGGTACATGTGGAGGGTATTTTACAGAATCTAAAGTAATCCCACAAAACTGTCACACAAAAAAGTATATTTTGCCAGAAGTAGTCAAAACCTCTTATACAAATGGTCGGGGATGCCACAGGGTCAGAGATTTACCACCAAATTCGTCCAAATTCGGAACAAGTTTGCAGTTGGAAAAAGCAAGTCTGTGGGTGGCATTGCTTAAAAAAAGCACATATGCGTGTGCCAAGATCTTGTTTTTGAGCTGGAATTTAATATAATCTTGACAAACAATGTGTACGTTGAAACAATGCATCAGAGCACAGTACAATCTTTATGTTGTAAGATATATTGCAAACATTAGAAGTGGGACAGGGGGATTATTAGAATGGATAAGAACTGTACTTGGCAATAAGAACAAGATGTAATGCAAATCAACAACTGCATGTTAAATAATAAGAAGTATCTTTCAAAGTTTGTGGACACCTGACCAACATGCTCATACAAGTGCTTGTTGAACATCACATTTCAGATTGACTTCCCAGATTCAGTCATAATGACTTTTACACTCTTCTGGGGAGGCGTTCCAGTGGATTTTTAAGCGTGGCTATGTGGATTTGTGATCATTCAGCCACAATAGGATTAATGAGGTCAGACACTGATGTCAGTCGAGGTGGCATGGGGTGCAGGTGGTTCTTTAAAATTATTCCAAAGGTGTTCAGTGAGGTTGAGGTCAGGGATTTGTGTGTGTGTGTGTGTCACAAAAGTTCTCTCTCATGTTCTCATGGAGCTCACTTTGTACACAGGGGTACTGGCACGCTGGAACAGGTTTGTGCCTTTTTTATTCCAGTGAACGGAAAAACTAATGCTACAGCATACTGTACAAAGATGTTCTCTACAACCACCGAGTTTGTGGGCAGAATCACATAAATTTGGCCATATAGTGTATTTAAAAGGATCACCTACATTTAATTAACTACGAGACAATTTTTTTTAATTATTATTATTCTTTTAAGAGGAATTCACAGAAAATAAATTCATGAACACAGAGCGTAAGGCAGTATATACTTGAGTATGATTAAAATGTACACCAAATCAACAATTGATGTGATGAATCTTGTTTAAAACTGAAGTGCCAATCTCATTTACGATTCCTCCACATATACAACACTACCGCTCAAAAGTGTGGGATCACTCGCAAATTGTTTTTGTTTAGTGATGTATTTTCGACGAAATTTCTACAACAATACTGGGGATTTCAAAACTATGAAATAACACATATGGAATTCTGTAATTATGTAACAACATGGAGGCCAGCATTTTTGAAATAGTTCTTGCAAGAACAGTATTATCAAGTGCATTTGCAAAACCCATCAAGCACCATGATGAACCTGGCTCTCATGAAGACCATCTCAGCAAAGTAAGACCAAAACGTACCTCTGCTGCAGAGGAGAAGTTCATTACCAGCCTCAAAAATCACCAATTAACATCACATCAGATTAGAGTCGTTATGAAGCAGACACATCTCAACATTAACTGTCAAGAGGAGATTATTGCACATTTTGGACGCCTTCAGCATTGCTTTACAATATAGACAGAAATAAAAATCAGGAACGACCATGAAATTAGAATGTTTTGAGTGGTAGTGTACATTCTCATACATCATTCCTCAAACTGGAAAAAAAAAAATCACTTATCTATTTCAGTCTGATCTCAATAGTGTAGATGTTTGGCTCTCTGTGCTATCTTATTGTAATGATGTCATCTACAGTATGCATGTATGAATGAGCTCGAACACACACATGTCGCATGAGAAACAACACTGGGATAACAAAACTAGATAGTTACAATCATGAAATCTCTAAAAAGACACCAAAAACAGCATTATAATCATTTAATGCACAATTGTACTGTATATTAAATTAATTTAATGTCTTGTTTAAAAAAAAAAAAATCTTATTTCAGATAAAGAAAGATTTTGTGTGTCAGAAGGTTAAACTGAGTGTTAACTCAGACAAGTTACTTTCAGCTTTTTCTTTCCAGAAGAACAGTATTTCTCTGTGTAGAAGGGTAAAAAAAACTTCCTGGCTGACCCTCTGACTATCAGTGTGTGTTTTTTAAGCATGTGATGACACACGCAGACTGTCCCAAGTAAACCTGCTGTGTGAGCTCCTGCGTGTCAAAGAAACACAGATGCAGAAATCCAGCCCGTGTTTCAGAAATCATCTGTGTAATATGATTATATTTAAATTCTAAACTATACATCCTCCCAGACAGACTCAAGCATTTGACCTCACATGTCATCTCTAACTGGTGACATGGTGACATGGTGCACTGGATCATAACTATACTTTTTGAAGTAGACGTTGTCCTCCTCCCAGAACCAGGTATAGGTCAGGTTGCCAGGGTACGCCTCTGCTTGGCACGTGAAGAGCGCGTTCTGAGAAATGTTTACGGTGATGTTTTCAGGGGGCGCCACTATGTATGGAGGACCTAGAAGAAGCATAAGACAGTGCATCAAATTAATATTGGTTTAACCATTAAACTGTATTTATTATTGAGCCATAGGGATCCCACTGGGGCCAGCAGTCTCTTTGGATTGAGTAACAATAAAATTGTAGGATTTAAAGTACTGCTGGATATTATTACTGAAAGTAATCCAAATCTTGAATATGCAGTATAACAACAAAAGAAGAAGAAGTCATTTTTTTATATATGTATACAATATACATATATGTTTATGCTATACACCAAGGACATTTTTTTACAAACCAACAATTTAAACAAGATCTCCCTTTGCTGTGATAATAACCTCTGCTCTTCTGGGAATGCTTACTGTTGGATGATGCCCAATTTTTAATTATTGTTTATAATATTACCTTTGTGGCGGAGGTGGCTCAGGCTTTTGAGGAATAGGGCTGCTCAGAGGACCGCTGATAGAAGCCCCGCCACTGCTTGATTGCCACTCTAACCTCATGGCCAAACTACTGTCCTGACAATAAGATCGGAGTTGGGATGGGATATTCCATAATATGTACAGTACAGTGAAACCTCGGATTGCGAGTAACGCCGTTTGCGAGTGTTTCACAAGACGAGCAAAGATTTTTAATAAATGAAAATGAACAAGTCTTGGTTTACGAGTACCGAGTATCATGTATCACGCATGCGCTTCTTGTTTTGCACAATGGTTTTTCTCCCTCTTGCACTGCAGAATTTGTGGGTAATCGTCTCTCCTGCTCGGTCTTAGTGCTCGTCTCTCACTGGTATAATCAACATCCGTGCGTAAAACATCTTTTATTTTGTGTTTGTAAGCATGTTTGTGCAGTGCGCGTGTAATGTTTCTTTTAACACACGTGTGCGTGTCTCATTAGAGAGGTTAAAGATTAAGTTTCTCTCTCGCTCCCTGTATCAGCCTGCCGTTATGTGTGCGCGCGCGTCATTGGACACCGTGTCACTTCACAAACACACACACACACACACTCACACTCACACACACACACACACCCTCCTTCTCTCACCTTCACACACACACACACACACACACACACACACTCTCTCTCTCTGCTCTACACAGAAACATTGCTCTGTCGCGATTCTTTTCAAAGGTAAAGTGCAGGTTAATTTGTTTGTTTGTTTTACTTTACAGCAGTGATTCCG
>JAOVVA010000052.1:11158386-11170735 GCA_028565275.1 Leiocassis micropogon | reverse complement strand
GCAATATCGACCGCTTAACGGAAGCGCTGTAAATAAAGGTTTATAAGGTTTATATTCCGCGAACCTGATTTTTATTTATTTATTTTTTTTTTCCGCAGCCACAGTACGCCAGAAATCCGGCGTGGTGCCGGAACGCTATCACTCCTGAATCTGTGACCTCATGTATGTGGAAAAAGACAGATCTTTTGTCTGAAAGTTCAAGAGCTCTCTAAAACAGCAGGAGCAGGTATGGAAATGAAACAGTGTCTGGATGTCTCGGAGAAGGTCCTAGAATGCATCTGCCCTGGTTGCTAGCTGATGTGTGATAGGAGACAAATAGCTAGTGGGTGGAAATTGATGGGAATTAAAGTACCCGTAGGGTTGTGTCTAATCACTTGTCTTTGATTTGTACGGTAATCACACACAAACGGTATCATGGTATGGCATCCTTAATACGATGATGTTTCCTCCTCTTTCTAGGGCTCCACAATCTTCAGTTTGAATTTATGCATAACTTGCTTACATGTCCTAGTTTAGAAAATCATGCAGCTCCTGGGATACTTTCCTTACGTCTGCCACCAGATTTGGCACATCCACATCGCTGATGTCACTGATCTAAGTGTGTCTTTCAACACTTTGTGTGTGTAATTCTTTTCTAGCACCTACAGCAGACATGGGATAATTTATGTGTTATGCATTTTTAACAGGAACAACTGGCAGGTTAGGAACAAGCATCTTACGTGGTTTGTGCTTAGCAGGAAAAATCAACCTGAAGCTTTAAAAGTCTATTGATAGGAAAAGAAATCAGATATTACATCTCGTTATCCGGTATGCTTAATGTATGCGGCACATAATTAGCAATTCAAGGCATCGAAATGTTGAAATCTAAATAAACCGCATGCCAGTTTGAACATTTCAGTTTTTACAATTATGTATAAACTTAATGGGAAAAAAATGTCACTCAGACTGTGAGCAACGACTTTCCGACTCACCAGCATACTCCGGATCCACATGAGGAGGATAGAAGCGGAAGTTGATGAAAAAAGGGATAGGCACACCAAACTTGAACCACTCCACCACATAAGGGGTCTGCTGGCCGTTAAGGGGGTGGCTCACATCACATCCCAGAACTACGCTCTCTCCCGCACGGGCCGTCACAAACTGGGGCTCCTCTCTCACGCCGTGGACACCTGGACACAACCCGACATACAAGAAGGATATTACATCAAATGTACATTCTCATACAGATAGCAAATATTGATCATTTCAATAACGAACTAATTATGAAACAATTATGCAACAAATACTGAAACACAGAAACATTTTAAACTGCACTTTTTATTGATTTAACAAATTTTACCATGTTAAACTTGCTTTAGTTGTTGATATGCACTGGAAAAATAAATCTATCAATCCCAATCATGCTCCTTTTACAAAGTATGTTTAGGCACTCTCAAAAATCTACATAAGCATAAATCATGGGTTCACATTATCCAAACAGATGATATGCTTGACATATCTCTGGAAAAAACTCTCAACTGAGGGGCTTCTTATATTGATCTAATAGGTTTCTATCCTATTCCCTTCCTTCTCTCACACAGATGCCTCATTCTCTGCAAACCTGCATTATACACACCATTATACCAACCATGCAATCAGGATCACTTGAATAACCATTCTGACTTTTCCTCCCGAACTGAAAAGTGCTTACAAATATCCCTGAACTTATCCACCAAAAAGGTTTCTGTTTATGGCAAGCTTAATACTTGCCATCACAAGTAAAGATCTCCATCTTTACGGAGTAGATCATGCACAATGCCTCCTACTCTAGATGTACTCTAGAGGCATGCATGCTGTCAAACTGTGAAAAGGTCACTTTTCCTTTCACTCTGAACTCACTAACTCTGTCCAAGACTTTAACATTGATGTTAGTTATCATCATGAATTCCAGCATCATTATATCGCTAGAGAGGCTCTAGCAGTAGCTGCTCCTTTTAAACATCCATCCATACACATTGACACTGATGTCAGCAGCAATCAAGCTGACATCCTCCAAATGACTTCTCTAAACGATAGTTGGCCGCAATGACCTTGACCTTCATGCCAGTGGTCACTGCCGTAGTTATGTTGCTGAGGATCTTAACCTCTAGCAACCCACATGCACACACAATCATCGAGTACGAGCAATTTGAAAATGCCAATCAGCCTACAATGCAAGTCTTTGGATTTTAGAGAAAACCAAAAAATATGTGCAGATAACCCACCAACCACAGGGAGAACATGCAAATCCAGTGGATACTAGAGAAGTCTTTTAAAATGATGTCATACTGTACGTGATTGATATATACTAGCGTTAGTACCCAAGAGTTTGTAGAAATAGTTAAAAGGTTAAAGCTAAAATAAGCTGATCAGTTTTAACGTAAAAAGTTATACAGTTAAACCTTGATTTGCGAGCATAATTCGTTCTGGAAGCGTGCTTGTGTATCAAAATCATATATCAAAGCGAAATTTATTTTAAAATTTTACCGTATTATTCTTTCAACTTGGAGCCCACGTCCATGTCTGCCTGTCTTTCTGTATGGCAGAACTCTCTGCCTAACTTACTAATACACAGAAATATACAATTTCGTAAGGTTGAGTACCTTATACCTTTTTTACACTAAGCTGTACTTCGTTCGTCAGCCAAATGCGTTATCTGTTCGGTAATTGGAAAATGAATCACAAATAAGAAATCGAAAAAGTAAATCGGATAAAGATTAAGTTTTGTCTTAAAATGACTCCAAGAAAATATTAACTAATTCCAGTAAAAATATTCAGCTTAGCTTTTCTAATTAATACTGTATCTACTGGTGTAGGTGTTTGTTTACATTGAGCAAGTATAGCTTATTAGTAGCTCATTTTAAAGTAGATTATTAAATCCGCCACATAATGGTTCATAACATCGTTTTTACTCAACATTTTGATTTGTGAAACATTTGATTATTGTGCGCATAACACTAGGCTCTCAGTTCGGGTATTTTACATGCCCACACCTCAGACTGCTGGGGATATGTTTGCTCTAGTAACCCATGTTTTATCTCATAGTGGTGGTGCACAGAACTCCTTTTTATTGGCGCCATGGTTTCAGAAAATATGAGACAAACAAGTTTTAAAAATCCTGCAGCAAGAATAAACATACAGTGATCTGTCATCTTTGAAGGTTCAGTTTTCATAGTGTCCTTCCCATTTTTGTGTGCTGAAAAAAGTGCTGAATTGATTGGCCCTGTTTAATGAATATCACCTCAAGGAAAAAAAGCGCTATATTACTGTAGTTCAAAAAAGCACTGGCTGCTGTGACGTGATCTGGCACAAAACTGGTCAAAACTTCACTTCCACTCAACATTGAGATTTTATGTATGGTGCATGTGCAAGTTCAGGCAAAGACCAAAGGACTGGCAAGTATCATTAAATTCTGTCAAGCCAAAAAATTTATTTTTCTGAGACTGGTTTGAGTGTGTGAAAAGAGTTCTGAGTGAGTTCTGGCCAACGTACAGACAAAACCAGACGAATATATATATATTTATACCTAAACATGTTGTTAACTTTAAATTTTCTTGTTGAGGTGTTGGGTGTATCTGATTGGGTGTTGGGTGTATCTGATAAAAATTACTTTACTTGGGTCGTGAGTCCCAGTACATTAATGAGATTACATGCAGGATGTCAGAGCAATTAATTGATCACTTCCAAATTGCAACTGCTTAGATTTTACTAGGAAATTTCTTGTGAATGAAGGGGTACAATCGATAGACATTTACAGAAGACTTCAAGCACAATATAGTGATGAGACTCTTAGCCTCAGTAAAACACTTGAACTGTGCAAATGTTTTAAAGAAGGCCGTACATCTGTGAATGACCATCCTGGCCGAGGTCAGTGCCATGAAGTTATCCCATCAATTCTTGAAATGTACACAATCTTTTACCAACACCATGTGCACATTATAGGAACTGAGCTGGGAGTTATTGCCATATCCACGGTACAGTCCTGACTCCAAGCCATTTCCACATGTTTGGGCCAATAAAGGAGCTCCAGGGAGGCCAGCGTTTCACATTCAGTTCATTCATGGTTCTGGTGTACTGAGAAAACTTCCTACTAATAAAATGGATTATATATAGCGAAATGAAGGAAGTATTTACTCTCATAACTGGGTTCTATTATTCTGCAGCATCAGAATAATAAAAGTCCCAGTTTGACTTGAATGCCCCTCGTATTATAAAGGAAGACTCCTTACTGCTGACTGACTTTGTGTAAAGCTAAAGGTCACTGTACCTGCCTTAGCAACAAAATGTAAAGCCTTAGGATTGACTTTTTGTCAAGTTGTTTTCATTTTGTAGCTTGAGAATGTTCACTTCAGAAGAATTTAGAACACCTTCACTACTACGGTAAAATGGGGAAAAACTGCTGACAGTGTGCTCTTGACTCCTGAGATACTTCAACACACTATTAAGATAGCAAAAACGTTACCATTTAAAGTAGTGCGGAAAATTGCAGAATGCCACCAAGTCTGGGAACATACTGTAGCTGAGAATAAAAAACATTAAGGATCCATATATTTTCTGTTGCAGTAATAGGGCTTTTTTCTGTAGTAGAAATTATTTCTCCATCTTCTTCCGTAAGTGCTGCTATACATCAATTAGTTGTAGTATTTACCAGTTTAATCTTCTTGTTCTAGGAAAATAGGTCACTTTATTAGATTTTTTGCAGCACAGCTTTTAGACAGAAACAGAACAGATTTCATCAAATTATGTGTGGGGCCCTGAGCTTATTGTGACAGTACAAGTGTGCAAATACAAAAAGCCAGTCACAAAAAAAAAAGCAGTTTAGTCATAATGAATGGCCATGGGGAAGTATGCACATTCTCATAAACTCTCTAGATCCTGCACATGGCATCAACCTCACAATAAACCCCCCAGAGATAGGGTACATGCAGGTTAAGGCTTGTTAATATGTGGGCATCTTACAAACTAATTGGCTCATTAAATGAAATGTCAGCAGATGAATGTATTGTGCGTACAATATATTAATAATAAATATTGTGTATCCGGGATTGGAACAAACGCAATTACAAATGAAGAATTGCACAGACATACTGTAAAAAGGCATTGTTGTGAGCGCCAACAGTCGGTTTAAACTGAAGCAGCCCTGCAGGCCAAGGTTTCACATTCTGAGCCTTGGCTGACCTGGTGGGAGCGATCACCATTTCATCCATTCAATCTTAGGCACAACAAAGTCAAATATCCACCTTTAGCAAATATCCAAATTCCCATCAGTCATTCTGTACATTAGCACTGCAAATATGTGTCTATTGTAAGCAGTGCCAAACAGCATGTTTATTAGAGATTTAAACTATTTATTACCAGGAAAAAGAAACTCAGTTACATATTATAATACATTTGTTTTTGCAATTTATGTATCAGCATACTGACTCCAAAATCAATAAAAAAAATTTAAAAAAGTACATATGTTTGCATTTGAGGGGGTAAAATGTTGCCATTCCTCCGGATTAGGTACATGACCAAGTCGATATTCTGATGGACGAATTCAGATTACACAAGTCACCTGCACTGATTGTAAGGCTGCCAGAATTTTCCTAAGTAAAACCATAAGAGATGTCTATTTCAACAGCATGTTGACCAAGTAGTGTACAGGGACTACCATGGGACAGTCAAGCATAGCCAGCGGGGTGATTATGAAATAATCTCAGGCTTAATGTATTCTATTGCTGAAAATGTCTGGAATTGAAAAACAATGTACTGTTGTAATGTAATGTACAGTAATGTAATGATGTACTGTAATACCAAGGCGGTCAACATGATTTATTTTACAATTAAAGGGGTCCTTGGGAACTAAACATTTGAGAACCACTAAACTAACCCACCACATTTAAACACGTTTGTCTTTAAGAAAGCAAATCGAATTTTTTTTTTTTTTCAGGTAGAATGTCAGTTTGATTCGACTTTTGGCCACTGATTTTCAATTTGATTCAATAGCACTAATGTCTATTGTCTGATTTGTCTCACGCAGCTATATTGCATAAAGGTTTTAAAATATTAAAAACTCTTAAAATTACCTAATAAACATTGAAATGATGTGGCGGAAGTAATGCACTAATTGCCTATAACTTCAAAAGAAGTAAAAGGCATATGTATTTAAAGCGAGAGTATTACTTAAGTACAAGTACTTCACAGAATATTCAATTCAAGATTTTATTTGTATAGCAATTTTAACAATAGCCTTTGCCAAAAAGCTTCCAAAAAAAATTTCCCCAAAAAAAAATTCCAAAAAAAAGGGATGCTTTTATTTCCGCACATCTTTAGATCTTTAACTTATTTATAGTCCTATACATACAAGCAAGATCCGTTTCAAAAGTCAAGCTTGTTCATAAGTCCAACAAACACTGTCTAGATGCTAGGATAATAACACAATTGGCTATACACAGTATATACAGTACAGTGTTCTTTAGAATCGTGCAATGTCTGCTATCTTTTCACCTCGCTCCATTCTCTCAATTATTTTCTCTTTTGTCGCTTCTTAGCAGTAACAGCTTCATCACCACTGCTTTTACACTTGCATCCGGACATCCTGGGCTTATACTGCACATGCAGAGGATGCACACTGTGACAATGTACGCCGGACATGTGATCTAACTTTCGTGAACGCATGTTTGTATACTCGAAAGTTCGTATGTCCAGCTTCCAACAAACCTAAATCACCTATTCACTTTATTAGACTCTATTTTCAGGCTGGCTGTAACTGAAAGAGAGGAAATAAACAAGACCTTAAGAAGAATCTCTAAGAACTGAGGTGGGCAACCACTTTAGAAATACTATTGCACAACTGCTCGTCCATAGTTGGTCTTCTCAAACTACACAGTGAATATTGTAGGCTCCCAAATGGTGCAATTGTCTTAAAATGGCAGGAAGGCTTAGAGAGCATTATGCAATTATTAGTGCCATTTAGCACCCCTTGATGTCTTTAGACCATTTTATGACCCATTAACCGTGCTTTAACAGAACAGCTTCATGAGCGCTAATAAGTCAGTAAAACTCTATTATCAGTCATTTGTATTGGCCAACCTGTAATTATTTTAAGTCTTACTCCACGGTTAGGAATTCTGAATTATTGTTTATACTCATTTTTTTACTTTCTATATACTGTATATAGTAAATAAACAATGATATCTATTACTAAAAACAAACAAATTAGTCTCCTGTTCAATATTAACCCTTGTTTCACCTTATAATACTAATTATATATACTGTAATACTATATGCAATACTTTCTATTTATCCATCATTGAGTCATTTTTAGGATTTCCACATACATTAATTACATACGAACTACAACATTTCAGCATAAGGAAAGGAAAGAGGAGGGTGTGGAACCTGCTATCAACTGCAATCCTCAGACTGCAAGGCAGCATTTGACTTGCAACACAGAGACACATTGGGAATCTGCAATCATGCAGCGAGGGAAACAAGAGATCTGGAAAGAAATACAGAGAACTGCTCAGCTCCCTGGATCGCTGATGGATCTGTATGTAAACACCAGCTTGTCTTTGGTAAAGGTCATTTAACACGAAAGAACTTGCTTAAAGTCAGGGCAATGCCGGCAACACATGCTCTAAAGAGACAACAGGATGAGTGACGGATCAGATCATACCTGTAGCACAAAGTTATAGACATAGATTAAGAGGAATATGCACAGGGGCAGGTGCTCCACCCTGGAATCTCTTTCATGTCTGTGTCATGTAATGTTGAGTCGTTTACTATTAAGGCTGCGCAGTATGACAATTTGAAACTGATATTATAATATATAAGCACAATAATGCTTTTTTCTTTTCTTTCTGCGACTGATTTTGCTCATCAATAATCTCTGACTCTATAATGGACTCTTAATAAATGACTCTATAAAAAAAGATATTTTTACCTCATACTGTACCACAGGTATTGAAGGTGTTGATTAATGTTATATAACAGCAGTTAGTTTCTATAGGAACAGCTAATTTACAAAGACTTGTCGATATGGACGGTTTCCTTAAATCCAGAGAAGATGGTTATTGAGCATTTCTGCAAGGAGTCTCCTGTGTCAGTGATTTGCAACATGTCATACGTAAAGTTGTCTGACACGAGAACGTCTTCAGTACTGTATGGTGAACTTTTCTCCTTATTCACCATGACAATCTGTATTTTTTTACATTATTAACTGTATTAAAAACAAGCTGCTGTTATATAACAATATTCAACACCTGTGGTATGAGGTCAAAATATCATGGACCGTTATAGAGAACAAACTGTTATAATGTCCTGTTATAATGTAAGTGATAAAGCAATAAGTAACTAAGTTGTTTTGTGAACACATAAAAATAGTTATCATTAACAAGTGTTATGAGAAGCATAAAATGCTTCAGGATGTGCTGTTATTGAAAAGTAATCATCCTAGTGATTATGATCTTACAACAGAACACTTGGTCCCTACATAATCATCCACCCCAGTTATCATATTACCTCATGGAACATAACTTTTTATTTTATTTTTTTAAGCACACATGAATAGGTGGAAAAGTGAAAAGAAAAAAATTCTATGGCACATCTACAGTGGTGGCCAAAAGTATTGAGACAATTCATTCGTTTTTTTTTTTTTAATAACGATAGTCATGATAATGTTGATAGTCTTTCAGCTGCTCCCATCGAGGGGTCGCCACAGCGGACCATTCGATCCGCACAACAACTTGGCACAGGTTTTATGCCTGATGCCCTTCCTGACGCAACCCTCCCATTTTATCCGGACTTGGGACCAGCACTGCATCCATGATAATAATAAGAGTAATTTGTTATTTTAATGCAATGAAATATCAATATCAAAAAAATTTAATGTCAATCAATATTTAGTATAAAGTCCTTCATTCTTCAAAACCCGCTGGCTCCAACTGGGCACAGAGTCAAAAAGACGTCTGCAGTACTCTGGTGTCATTCGCTCAATCCATGTCTGCTTGATTGCTTTCGAAAGACCATGTACAGAAATTTGCCACTGAAGTTCATAATTTATTTGAGAATTCCCTAGTCTTAGCCATTTTTGTGCAGAAGACAGAATTGACATCCTATAGAATTTTAGTACCCAAGGGAACCTAGTACCTGATAAGCATTAAATAAAGCTTGACTTCCTGGTTAGTACTTTGCCACCACAAGTTTCACCTCGTTCATTTAAAAAATAATAATATTAAATAAAAATAAAAAGAATTAAATAAATAAAAAAATGGCTCCCGAGTGGGGCAGTGGTAAAAATCACTAGTTTGGTTCCTGGGTGATGCTGTAGCCTCTCGCAGCCGGGGGCCTAGAGAGAGCCGATTGGCTGAGTTCTCTCAGCAGGGTGGGAGCCACTTAGCTCTCACATCAATTACGGCTCCACAGCCATTTATGGGCGTCTGTGAGCTCACGCAAGCGGAAGGAGCGGATAGCACTGTCCTCAGAGTGTATTACGCCGACCCCAATGGTGTGTGAGCGAGCATTTTGGAAAGATGTGGTCGGCTGCTGTCACATCGTGACTGGTGGTAGTAGCCTGAATGTGGAAGCCCCTAGTGATGGGTGGGAATTGGATACAACTAAAAACAATCAAAAAATAAATTAAAAATAAATTAGCGCAAACTTAATTTGAATCCATCAACTAAATCATATAATAATAACAAGTTAAATTTAACATGGATTTTTAGATTTGATAGCAGTGTTAGAACATAGACATCTCAGAGAACAACAGAACCACGTCGCAATTCTGTAGAATTTCAGATTCATAGCAGAGGGTCTACAGATTCTGATGGCAGGTCTAAAGACTTGTACAGAACTGAGTAAAAATTCTATAGGCATTTTTAAAGAGCCCTCATGAATTCTGTAGAATTCTATAGATCTTTAATTCCAGAGTAAAACACGAGCACTCCTTACTACACCATGATGCCAAAAACCCAAGCAGCCAGAGCCCACATGCAGGCTGACGAGCTTTCCTATTTAGAAACGAGAGCCTACGAACCACGAGAATTCTATTAGTGCACTCACTTTAGAGGTCATGTTTTATTAAACTTGAACCAAATTGTGTCAAGATTGCATCATACATATTACAATATCGTCTTCAGCGCAGTAACTTCAGCACAGGATGAAAAATAAAGTTAGTAGAGTAGTACAGACATCTCAGGGACACCAGATGGTCAGTAAGTCCTTTGAAAACGAAAGACATGGTCATTTTAGCAGGGTCACTGATGTCCATCTGATAGACTCTGCAACATGTTCTCTTCCCACGAACTCACCCCATCTGGAGCCTGGTGTCCCTGAACCTCACAATCTGTTTCCAGCCTTAACATGCACTGTCCGGCACAATGCATTGACGAGTCTGTTCCAGGCTGGAAAGAATTTTGGGCATTATTGTGATTTGTGTGTGTAGTGTTGCCACCTGACAGCTCCAAGATCACTGGTTTATGGTTACTGTACTGTCTATTAGTTCCTCAAATGTTCCTTTTGTCCGCGTGTAAGTTTTATAGGTTTTCTGGTTTCTACCGACCTTGCATGTCAAATCATGTTTGTAGCATGTCACATATCAGTAATTTAGTGCAATTAAGGCATGCAGACATGGTCAAGATGGTCTGCTGGAGTTTAAACAGAGCTTCAGGAAGAAAGGTGATTTAAGTGACTTTGAACGTGACATGGTTGCAGGTGCCAAGATGGATTCATCTGAGTATTTCAGAAACTGCTGATTTGCTGAGAATTTCACTCACAACCATCTCGAGGATTTAAAAAGAAGGGTCTGAAGAAAAAAAAAGATCCATTCATCAGTAGTCGTCTGGGAAAGAAAAAATGCTTTGTTGATGCCAGAGGTCAGAGGAGAATGGTCAGGCTGGTTTGAGCTGATATAAATTAACTTTAAATAACTTGTTACAACCGATGTATGCTGAAGAGCATCTCCGAAAGAAGAAAACACACTGCACCTTAAAGCAGATGGTCTACAGCAGCACCAGATGCCACTCCTGTCAGCTAAGGAACAAAAGGAACAATTTGCAGTTAGTTTGCGGCTAGTGGTGGTGTAATTGTGTGGGGATATCTTCTTAGCACACTTTGGGCCCGTTAGTACCAATTGAGCATGGTTTAGATGCCATAGCCTGTCTGAGTATTGTCCATCCCTTTATGAATACAGGATAACTTAGATGTCACAAAGCTAAAGTCATCTTAAACCTCCAAAGTCACCAAATTTCAATCCAACAGAGCACCATTGGAATATGCTGAATCTGCAGCAACTGTGTGAAGCTATCATGTCACTATCTATACCATGAAAAATTAAGGCACTTCTTAAGGCACAAAAAGGGGAATCTAACCAGTACTAGCAAGGTGTGCCTAACTGTATGTGCATTCTTCGTATGTTCAGGGAATGATGGCCTGTTTGCCCCCGTTTAAAAGTTTGTAGACCTTTATTATGGTTACAATATCAATTTATAATAAATGTAAAAAAAATGTTTTTTGTTCACCTTACTGTTGCGAAAACCTACAGTACCAAACTGTGACTTCACAACTGAGGTTCCTTCCAAACCATAACTGTTGTGTACCATTAAACCATATATATATTTTGTATAAACACTACACACTGTGTGTAAATCCCAGGAGCTCAGCTATTTCTAAAATACTCCAACCAGCCAGTCTGGCACCTCCAAAGTCACTGATCTCACACTTTCACCCCAGCCTGATGTATAATGTGAACAATTACTAAAGCTCTTGACCTGTATCTGAATTATTTCATGTATACGCTCAACCAACTTGTGTATACACACTGTGGTACATCGAAGATGTCCAGGCAGAATGTACATTTTGCTTTCTGTAAGGCACATTAAAGGCATTTGATTGCATTCATTGATAAAAAACGATGACAGCAGAACAAATCCTCACCAGGAAATGCGGTCTTTAGTGAAACACAGCAGGGCCTCAACCACTTTCTCTACATTAAATTAATCTATGAAAAGATCTGCACACAGGATAGCAGATTCCCAAAGCAGCTCAATAAGAGCACTGCCTTAATAACATTACAAGTGCAATGTGGTAAATTATATACGCACAAAAGAGCAAGGAATGTAGTATCCATGCTCTTGCTTCCTTTAAAAAGAAGACAATGTACAAAAAGAAATATCTTCTTATTCTAAGACACAGTGCAGTTCTGTATAAGTAAGCAAATTGCTGAATATTTAATAGATCTGATGGAGACCGAATGAGCCACACTGACAACTCCAGCTGACGGAAGGGAGAGAAGAGAGACGGAAAGTAAGTTGAGAAAGCGAGAGGATGCAGAAAGAGAGAGAGAGAGAGA
>JAOVVA010000052.1:11142416-11158286 GCA_028565275.1 Leiocassis micropogon | reverse complement strand
GCTGACGGAAGGGAGAGAAGAGAGACGGAAAGTAAGTTGAGAAAGCGAGAGGATGCAGAAAGAGAGAGAGAGAGAGAGAGAGAGAGAGAGAGAATGCTATATACTATAACTCAAATTCAGCCAGACTGTACTGAGAGCCACACTGAATGACACATTTGTATTTGTCAGAGCCACTTTCAAAAATTAAACAAATACGTTTAACCTTTATGCAGATAAGGATTTATTTTGACAGAAAAATTTGTATCTGAACTAACAAAATTGGAATACATAACATTTTAGTGGAAACAGTTAAAGGGAAAAATCATATAATATTTTAACTGTACATATTTTTATGAAAAGAATCATTACGAACTTATTGCATGGAGCTGATTTCATGTTAAGTTTAAGCTGTACAACTGTACAGGTATTAGGGCTGTGAATCATAGGTCCGATTCAATTTTGTGGCATTGAGATTTTCAATTCTATTCAATTAAACAGCACTAAGGTTTATTGATTTAGAAGCATTATTACTTACAGGTTTAAAACTACTTAAAGTACTAAATAAACATTTGAATTATATGTAACTTGTGTTGTTAATAGTTTACACAGAGGTGGCTGAAGTATATCCTATATAACTTTATACTTGACTAAAAGTAGAGATACCCTAGGTAAAATACTATTCATGTAAAAAAAAAAAATTTTTTTAAAAAGTACTCCAGTTACATTTCTATTTGGGTAAAAGTACTTACCTTTAAATTTTCTTAAGTATTAAAAGTCCTGAGCTTGTATTAGCTTACAGTAGCTTTTAAATCATAGTAAAATAGCCTTTCATTCTCTCTCTCTCTCTCTGCTTCCCAGCTGTAGTTGTGCTTTTTCATCGCTGTCTGCGACATTTTAAACACCTGCTACATATAACGGAGGGAAGGCAAATCATGCAGTTATACCTAATGCATAATACCTGGCAGGTGGGAATACTACCGCTTCGAATTCTACACATCGTGCACAAATGTAGTGAAGTAGAAAGTACAGTTATTTGTTGCAGTATGTAGTGGAGTAAAAGTAAAACGTACCCACTAATAAAACTTCTTAAGGAAAGTCCTCAAGTAATGGTAAAGGTATATATCATGTTGTGTACAAAGTGATTATCTTTTTTCTTCCTGCCAATCTTCCGCTCCACACTCGAGTCCAGTAGGTGGCGGTATTGCACCATAAACTCAAAATAAGAACGTGTCGCAAGTATTTTGCGGAAGATTTTGCAAAGAGTTTGTACTTATTGCAAAACCTGTGCTATATTTTCAATGACAATTGTGATTTTAGAGCACTTTACGTTTGTACGTTTACCTACATATGGTACCAATGGATTGAACACACCAACAAAGGTTGACTAAAATGCATAATTGATTTATTCACATAGCACTAACAGTGAGAGTAAAATGATTGCAATCGTCCTTTTTAGACTTTGTACAATAGGAAATGGGATAAAACTACTAGAAGCAATAAAACCCAGACTGATTACAGTTGATCCAGAAACTACCGGATCCATATTTACTGATTTAATGATTACTGATAGTGTGCATGATAATGGGAAATAAAATTTATCCGAAGGGGAAAAAAAACTTCAGGAAATGCAGTCTGTAATTATAGTATTCTGTTTATTTCAGTCATTAAAGTTCTCTGTTCCCTACCTGCTTACGGAGAATAAGGATGCCTTTGTCATTAGATACAGAAACAAACCAGTGCTTGGTTTAAAATCCCTTAAATTCTTGCAGGAGAAAAGGTTACACAGAATTACTGCAGAAAATGCAAAGTGGGTTGCTCCTGTTCTATCATAAACAGGTGAAACAGTATGGACCCGAAGGCCGGAGGTCAAACAAACACCGCTTTGCAAGGTGGAAAAGAAGGTCGCTTTGCCAAGAGTGAGCATTAGCAGACAGCTGTGTGAATGCCTCTGTCGTTAGCTGTCCATGTGCACCGTCTCTCTACTTATCTTGGTTCATTCATGGTGTCACCTGATTTTAACTATCGGGGGCATTAAAAAAATCAATGAATTGTGAAACTCACTGCCAGCAGACTTTTTATTCATTCATCTTCAGTAACAGCTTTATCCTGGTTAGGGTTATGCTGGATCTGCAGTCCATCCCAGAATCACTGGCTGCAAGCCAGGAATACACCCTGGATGGGATGCCATTGTATCCCAGAGGGTGTGATATACACACATATGATAATGGAACTGGTCTGGACAGAAATGATGTGACTCTTAGTCTAATATTTTGTTGCACAACCACTCACTGTAATCAAACGACTACTGTAACTCTCAATGAGACTCTTGTACGTGTCCGAATGGTAGTTTGGACCACACATTGTGAGCAAACTGCTCCATCTGACTCAGGTTTGAAGGTTACCTTCTCCAGACTACAGAAGGCCACTTCAGAATAGTCTAAAGTTTTGTACTTAGCCATTGGTGGTTTTAGCAAAGTCTTTATCCTAGTAGAGAACCAAAGACCAGACCTGTGACTAAGACTGAGCTTCCTCACACTGGGCATTAGGTTTTGCTCCACATTGCCTTGATAGTCTTGAGATTTGATTGTACCCTGCACAGATTCAAGATACCCTGTGAGAGATGCAGCAAAGCAGCCACATAACCGAGACTCCTCCATGTATCGAGGTAGGTTTAGTGTTCTTTTCTTTATAAGCTTTTTGTGTATATGAACATGCAACTGATGTGCCTTGCCAAAAAGCTCTGTCCAAAGGAAGCACGGTGGCTTGTCATTGTGCAAATTGGCAAATTCCAGTATGATTCGCTTTCAACAGTGGTCGTTTTCCATTCAGTCCACTTTTGCTTAAACAGCTGTGGATGGTGAGATCAGTTCACCTTGAATCTCTTTGGAAGTTGTCCTTGGTTGTTTGGTAATTCGAATTATCCTTCTGTTCAATTTGACGTCAAATTTTCCTCTTGCGGCCACGTCCAGACGGCTTGGCTGCAGTCCCATGGATTGTAAACTTCCTAATAATATTTGCAGCTGTAGTCACAGGAACATTAAGCTGCTTGCAGATGGTCTTTCAGCCTTTACCTTTACCATTCTTGTTGATAATTTTTATTCTGATCTCCACAGACAACTTGTCTCATTTGCTTTCTCTGGTCTATGTTATAGTGTGTTACACACCACGATACCAAGCAGCAGAGTGACTACTTTTCAACATTTAAACAGCCTGAACTACTGATTGCAAGATCGATGACAACTTTAGTTTAACATGTCACCATGGTCACATTATTTTCAATTTGTGCTAGGGGTACCAACTAATTAGTCCAGGCCAGTTTCATTATTATTATTATTATTATTATTATTATTATTGTTGTTGTTGTTTTTAAATCAGAATTAAAAAGCAATGTCTGATTTTCTGATTTTACCTGAGGTTGAATTCACTAATACAGTATTTTACTAACAGTTTATTATATGGAAACTATCCTATGATACTCATCTTTCCAGTTTTAACATTATGTCTTATTTTGCCATAATTTCCACCATAAACTTGGCGCTTACAGGCCACACCAGACACAAACCCTGACTGTATTAATGCAAATGATAAACCATTCTGAGAAGTAAGACATTACAGTAATAGTTATCAGTTGCTGGAAATGTATGTGTAAAACTCATGCGTGTATGATTTTACATCTCTAGAGTACATTACCTCCTTAGGTTGTAGGAAAGGCTGCTCATTTAAGCAGCTCATTTAAGCATTTACATTTTCTGGAACGTATCAGCCGCTTCTCTTTCAATGTGCATGCTTAGAGAATGCTTATATTCATTCATTCATTCATTCATTCCACTTAAGTAATTTCGTTATCCCGGTTAGGGTTACTCGGTATGCAAGGCAGGAATACTCCCAGAATGTGACACCAGTCCATCATGTATACTGTATCTGTATAAGTGTAAGTAATTATAGATCCACAGTAGTTAGTAAACGCAAAGATATTCTACCACAGCCATGAAAACAACAAATCTCTCATTACAAATTACTGAATTTATATTAATACTAACCACCTGAGCTTTTTAACCATTTACAGTTATACATTTTTCCTGAATTGGGCATGAGGTTATTTCCTGTTATCACAAATGTTACAGCCTATCAGTCATTCCCTCATTAAAATTAGAATACAAAAAAACAGCTTGTAATTTTTACAGAGTAGGCAGAAAATGAAGTCCAGAAGACTCCTGTGGTGGAGAAACTCCCCTGAGAAATCTTCACAATATAATCAATTAGCACTTTTTCTTTCTTAAACCCTAAAACTGTAATATTATTTTATTAGGTTGCAACTACGTCTGCTCAAAACACAACATCAGACCAAAGGTGTTTTTGATATATTGATATTATTTGTGATTTATATATATATAAAATATTATAATATCATTGTATATATCAATATATAGTGTATAGCAATAATTTTATTATTAGAATATTTATACAAGTTTTTCTTTGTGTATATGTAGAACATTTATGCCAAATTACAAAACATACAGTTTCACAGAACAAATCACAGATGTTAAGCGCCGCATACATTGACGTGCTCATAAACTGCAGATGCCGAAGTTTATTGTTTGGTTTTTTTTCTTTCTGACACGTCTAAGTTGATTGATTTGGTACACTGCAGTTATGTATTATTTTATGACTTAAGATAAAAGAAGATAAGAGAAGATATTTCATAGCATTCGTTGTTTGACAAAACAATATTCAAGTCAAACCAGGACTTTTGATTGAGCAGAACAACAGAACACAGTAATGAATGTAAAAATTACCTTTTTACTCTATATAATTCCCTGCTACACAAATACACTTATCCCAGCATTTCACTAGTGCTTGGATACCTTCACGACAGAAAGTTTTCTCAGTACGCCGGAGCCATTATTGGACTGCTTGCTTTACATCCGAAAGGCTGGCCACCCAGGAACTCCTTTAATGGCCCAAATATGTAAAAATGGCTCAGAGTGAAGTCAGGACTATATGAGAGATGCGGCAATAACTCCCAGCCAAGTTCCTGTAACGTGCAAGTGGTTTTGTATGCATCTCTTCTGCAATTTAGAGACAAATTATACATTAATTTTAAAAGATCAGCCATTCTCCTAGCTGAATTTTTATGTGCACGACTGCAATGAGCTCCTAGCCATCTTAGCCTGGATTGTCATTCACATACATACAGCCTTGTTTGAACAGTTTGCATTAATAAAATGTTTTACTGTTGCCAAGTGTCTAATCACCACACTGTGTTTCTTTGCTCCTGTTTACGCAATCATTCACAAGAAATTGCATCACATGTCCTGCTTTGACTTGAACACCGCTTGCATGTGCATTTACTAGCATCACCAGCGGGGTTCCTCGTGGACCAGTGGCTAGCATGGTCAGGAAACCAAAAAATAGCACAGGCAGTATGAGAACTCAATGACGGATTTCAGTTGAGCTAGTGTATATACTGTAAATAAACGTTTTAAAGTTACATTTGCAACACGGTTCAGTCAACGTTATCCCAGTCAACATTGGTCCAACGTTATATCACTGAAGTGATTCTAACTTTCAAAAACAAGGGTGTTCCACAATCCGTAATAACGCTGCCAAATTAGGGTTGTCACAACATGCTGACAATCCAAAATTCCTGCTGGGTTTATTGCATGTGTGCCATATGCATGTGCGCCATGAAAATCCCTTTAAAATAGCTGTTAATAAAGAAACATTAACCTATCTGAATGTTGTTAGTCTTTCAGCTGCTCCCATTCGAGGGGTCACCGCAGTGCACCATCCTATACACACACAACTTGACACAGATTTGCCCTTTTGATGCAACCCTCCCATTTTATCCGGGCTTGGGACCGGCACAGCATCCGGTAGCTTGGGTTTGTCCATTGGGTGGGAATCGAACCTGGGCCCATCCACGTGGCAGGAGAAAAACCAAGCAATGAACCACCAATGCCCATTCCCTATCTGAATGGGGTTAATACTTTATTAATACCTAATTAGAGTCAAAACTACTTACAAAGCTGATGTTATAAACAATTAGGCCAGAAGAATTTAACAGCGCTGTGCTAGAAACGTGTGTACAGTTAATAAAGTGATTTTCGTAGGCAGAGTTCTCGGACCACACACACACACACACACACACAGAGTACTAATGTTCTGCTTCATTTGTAGCTGCAGTGTGAAGCCCCGCCCACAGGCGCTCTTTCTTTCTTTCTTTCTTTTCTGCAGCTCACATTTCCCCGTTTTTAGACATCTTCAGCGTGAACTCAACATTTTTCAGAGCAGTCTGGGTCTGAGATGACCTTGCCTGCTGCACTGGTGACCAGTGGACTGAGTGCTTGTGAGTTTCCGATGCTCTTCACACTGCTCACTCGGTTCTAAGGCTGCCTTCAAAGCCGCATTGTGCCACAGCGAGCCTCCAACGGTAACAAGCAAATCAGTGCTGATAATGTTTATGTTGATAATTCATGCATAGACTTATTATATTTAATCTTCATTCAAACGCTTGAGGAAGAAGAAGACGCGGATGTAGCGTGCATTTTTTTAGAGCATCACTCGCTCGTGCACTCGCACGTTTTAATGGCAATCCAATCTAAAGGCCTAAAAAAATATACTAGACGAAACGTCTTATAATAACAATTTTAAAAAAACACCAATGCACCAACTTAGTAGTCTGTGTGTGATTTGATACTGAAATGATTATCAAAGCTCGACTGACTTTCCAGAACCACGCACGCGGAGTTAATTGTATGGGGTTCAGATGCACGCGAGTAGTCCTAATTAGCGCGAGCGCGCGGCCCCTCCTCCTGGACACGCGCGGAAAACGCAAGGTTAAATAAGTCCACGCATGTGTGGACAAAACGTAAAGCAGAGCATGCACGGATGCACTGTTTCATTTCCTAATAATAATAATAATAATAATAATAATAATGCGCAAGGCCCATGGCATGCGCGTTTGGTAGTGCAATCAAAACAGAGTAGCATGGCGCCTGCAAAGAATACGCGATTGCACGGATTTATAATACCAATGACTGCAGGGAGAACAGACTACACCATGCAATATGCCGAGAATATATCCGAGCACACAATCAGTCTGCCCCAACGCTGCTGTGCACAGACTGCAACTCATACTGTGGTGTCTCCTGCATGCTGGACAGGCTTCCGTCTCGGATTGGTTAATCTAATGCATTTCTGCATTAACATTTCAATGCGATACGTGCCCAGGATGCATTTAAAGAGCGCTTCGATCTTAAATTGCACGTGAAATGCGCTGGTGTACAGATGAAAGGTGATGGAGCTGGAGGCGCTGCTACACGCCTTGTGTCTGGGCGCTGCTCATGGCCTCACACAAGACAAGACAGCAGGATAAGGCGCAGGATCAATCAGGATGGACGAATGGAACGAAAGACTTTGAACTTGTATGCAAGTTATGCATTGAATCCGAGGATTGAAGAAGGAAAACAATAACAAATAAAAACAAATGCACACCTTGTCACGTTTTCCCACTGTTTGTTTTTAACTCAAATACAACAATAATGATGCTGATGATAACAATAACGTAGTAATGCCGTGTGTGCGTTTTCTATATGTGTTTTTATATATATATATGTTTTTTTGTTTTGTTTTTTAAAGAAAACATACAAAATGCTGCTCTTGCACTCACCTTGAGCTGTCGTTCCCCGGGTGCTGAAAACGCTTGCTATCAAAGTGGCCACATACCAAATCATAGTACTGTCGCCGACCAGAAATAACAGCTCAGCGTGGCCCTTGCAATATTTTGCACATAGTCGATTTCTGCGCACCGCACCGCACCGTTCTCTCGTTATTCATATCATATTCCCCGTTCTTTCTTTCTCTCTCTATCTCTTTCTTTCTTTCTTTCCGGCGTCTCCCTTCATTCTTGCCCCTGCCCGCCTTTCTTATGGCATCCTCATCATCATCATCATCATCATCATCCTCTTCCTCATCCTCCCCCCGGACACCTGCACCAACACACTCGTGGAAGACGGAGACGCTTCTCAAGCGCGACGCGAACCCCAGTGCGGGAATTCAGACGGCGGCTCCGCCCACGCCGCGCTTCCATTCGCTCCCGCAGCAGCGCTGGAGTGGGAAATGCAGCCGCAGACCACGCCCCTGTTACCTTTTGATTGGCTGACGTGTCGAGCAGTCGGGAAGTGTATTGGTTAATTGTGTGCGTAATCCCGAACGCGGTTACTCAAGGTGAGTTGGAGCGTGCTGGTGTAGCGGAGAGGAGAGGAGGAGAGGAGAGTGGTGCAGCCGCAGTATCATGCGCACAGATGAGCCATGCATGCACAGCTTAGCACGTTTCCGCTTATCAGCTCTGGGTGGAGGAGCCTGGGGCTGAAAATTAGGCTGACACAGCTATCACTGCAAGGAGAAAAAAAAACTCTTTATATCTGATTGTGAATCTGTATAGTCACCAAACTTTCAGCTGATCCTCTCACTTGAAGCATATCAAAACTTTGTGTTTTCTATTTTGAAAAAAAAAAAGTTTTTTGTAAGGTTATACAGTATGTTCATAGAGTTAAAAGTGAGACATTTCCCTTTCCCATAACCTTAACAAAGTTAACAAAAAGATTTTAAGAATTTAAAAATACTGCATATTTGTATATTTTTATAATCATATACAATCTAGTGGAGATTTACTACTAAGGAGACATATCAATAGCACCATCCTTAAAAGTTGCATCATACGTTTTTTTTTCTTTCAGTCATTCATCTTCAGAAACCTCTTTATCCTGGTCAACCCGTCCCAAAAACACTGGGTGCCCAGTAAGACACCCTGGCTTAATGCGATGCAGTTCATGCCAAATGCGCCATACGGACATGACTGGCATATTTTTAGGAGATGGAAAGAAACCAGAAAACATGTAGAAAACCTATGAGGAGAAGATTGAACACAGCTTTAAACCAAACTTAATCACACGAGCGCCGAAGTGTGAGGAACTTTACCCACTGTGCCGACAGGAATACAGATTTGTTGTTAATTTCCTCGTACAATCGGAAGGTACCAAGCAAATCAAGAAATGTAAAAATGGATAAGGAAATAAATTACTGTGCATGTTGCTTATATATAGTAAACAATCACATTATCACACTGTTAAGAATTTTGGATAATAGGTTTTTTTTGTTTCACAAAAAAAAATTCGTATTATGTACACTTTCTTTTTTACATGCATGTCAGTTACAGCAGCGGTAATTCAAAGCATACTGTGATCTCGTCCTTTTGGTCTAAATTAATATTCCATGTATGTACATTTAATCCAGTAGCTTGGTGCTGCCGTTTAGAGAAACAAATGTAGTCCAGGCAGACAGAGTTAAATTCAGTTCAGGTTTTGGGTGTTATTCCAATTTTATAAAACAAAGCATGTGTTATTTGGGGATGTATTTATGTATTGCACCCTTCTATATTTATATTTATCTGCATTTAATTTAAAATACAAGTTGGAGCACACAGCAACACATTTATGGTGTTTGGATTTAAAAGTATGAAATTTTTAATTATTATGTATGCTTTCTTTCTACACAGGGCAAACTATGGCAAAAGAAAGTAAGTAGTAAAATGAGTTTTTGTGTAAGGTGTAATTAAATTTGAATTCCTAATATTTTTTGATTTTCACGGCATTTGGGGTCCAAATTAAAATTGTCACATTTTGTTAGATTTGTCACGTACACAACCATACATATGCAGTGAAATTAATTCTGTACTAGAATCCTGTCTTGCCAGTTGGAGGCCTGGGTTTGGTTCCTAGCCAGTGCACCAAAACTGAGATTGCAGTGCACTCATAGTGTTTGGTCCAAGCCTTTATAAAAAAAAATTGCCAGTGCGCATAAGGAAAGGTACCCAGCATAAAACCTTTGCCTGAATCAAAATATATAGAAAGGAATTTCTGTTGTGGCTACCCCTAACGGGAGCAGCTAAAAGAAGGACAACAGCTATTCTTATATTTTGATTTTCTTTCTTTTTTTTTTTTTGACACTACAGTCTCCTCAACTAAGGAGAGGGAGAAGTATAATTCCCTGACAATGCTCTGTATTGTGTTAATCCCACAGAGATGCAGAAGATTCCCATGAGAAGCCACTTATCAAAGATAATGAATGTGCTGAAAAAACATGATGGACAGTGATAAACTGCACTATTTTCAAATGGGAATTCACAGCTCTGTACAATGTCTTCTGCACATCACATTAATCATTTTTAATTAGACATGATTCTTCCACAAATCAGAAAGGTTTGTACAAATTACATAGTCCAACTATTATATATAGATGTATAATAATGTCACCAATTTCCTGCTTTTAGGGAACCTTGCTTTTTAGGAGCCTTGTCTCCTGGACAGCACCACTTCAGTCTGTTACACATGCAAATTATTAATTTTATCGTCACAACTTAAATGATCACGTCATGATGAGGTTTGATTTAAGTTCCATCCAATTCCAGTGTGTTATTCCCTATTCACACTGAACCAAAGCCAGTGTATAAACCTGCACATGTCAACAAAGGCTTATAAACACACAAACAGGCTATCTTAACAATAAACTCCAGCAAACACACTCATACACATGCATTTCAATTACAGCAGCTGTCTTCAAAACATACTGTGATCTCCCCCCTGGGGTTTGGAATGATATTCCACGTATGTTCATTTAGTCTATAAGCTTGCCTCTGGTGCTGCCAGATAGAGAACCAAATGTAGTCTGAATTAAATTCAGTTCAGGTTTTGGGTGTATTCCAATTTTATAAAACAAAGCATATGTGTTATTTGAGGAATATATTTATGTATTGCACCTTTAATTATTTAGCACTTTCTCACTCACTCAATCACTGGCTATATCCAAGGAAACTTGGGGCACGAGGAGGGGTGCACCCTGGACAGGGTGCCAATCCATCGCAGGGCACACACATACACACTACGGGCAATTTGTGAACGCCAATTAACCTAATGTCTTTGAACTGTGGGAGGAAATCGGAGTACCCGGAGAAAACCCACCAATGCTCTATGCACACAGAGACGGGAATCAAACCTGGGCAGGAATCGAACCTGGACCCTGAAGGCGCAAGACAACAATGCTAACCACTAAGCCACAGTGCCACTCACCTTAATTATTTATATTCATCTGAGTGGTGATGAAACATTTGAATGTTGAAAATGCTTTAAACAAGGTTATATATTCATAAAAGACAATCCTGGGCCAAGGATGGGCCCACTGCAGTCGGTGAGTGGAATGCCTGATACTTGGAAATCCTCACCATCTTGCAGAAGAGACACAGCTGTCTGTGGAAACTGTATACACAACCATTTACAAACACCACTTGTGCAATTCAGGAATTTGACTGGGAGTTATTGCCACATCCTCCATATAGTCCTGACCTCTATTCAAGCCATTTCCACATGTTTGAGCCACTAAAAAAGTTTCTGTGAGGCCAGTGTATCAGAGGAGAAGCGGGCAGTCAGCTCATGGCTCCAGCATACTGAGAAAACTTTCTACTTTGAAAGTGAAATGCTGGGATAAGTGCATTAGTGTTGCAGGGGATTATATAGTGAAATAAAGATACTTTTAACTATCATAACTGTTTTCTCTTATTCTACACAATCAAAAGTCCCGGTTTGACTTGAACCCTGTACAATAAAACTTTTAGGATAATGTAATGAATTTAGGTTAAGAGAGACAAATTTAAAACCAGGTCCAATACTCAACTTTGTATTCACTTCAGTTTATGCTTTGATGGGGTGTGGAGGAGCCTTGCATTGATTTGCTGTATAGAGAACTAGGTGCAAGGTCATTCCCTTCGATAGACATTTTCATTTCTAAAGCACTGCTCACCCTCAGAGATGCTGAAACATCAGCTCCCAGATTAAGAAGAGTGTGCCTCTGCGGAAATAACCCCTAATAATTGCAGGACTGGTTTTCTCTAGACACATGCATGACATATTTACTGTACACACAACTTTATAAAGAGATAGAACACTCAAATTTTTGAATATAGATTAAATTTTTTTATTTATATATCACTTTTAATAATGGTCATTGTCACAAAGCAGCTTTACTGAATCGAAAAGAAAATGATCAAAATGTGTATGAAATGTGAGAAAATATGTTTGAATTATAATGATCAGATTGTCCATGATAAGCAAGCCGAGGGTGATGGGGGCAAGGAAAACTCCCTTGCTGAGATGGCAGTAACCTTGAGAGGAACCAGCCCCACCGGGACCCATCCTCTCAATATGCTGGAGCCATGAGCTGACTGCCCGCTTCTCCTCTGAAACGCTGGCCTCCCAGAAACTTTTTTAGTGGCACAAACATGTGGAAATGGTTTGGATGATAATAGATAGCAGGAATTGTTTTGCAGTCATACAGTGTGTTAGGCTGCTGAAAGTTTAATAAAACAGATGTGTGTTTAAGTTAATATGGAGACTCAGGTACAACACTGTAGGGAATTCCAGTCCTGAACTATTGAGCGACAGCAGTCACAAGTCCTCAAAGAACAGCTGGTATATGGTTTTTGTCACATTTCCTCTGTCTAGGTTTCATAGCTGCAGTTCATGTAGTCCATACACCCTCCACACACTATGCATAATGTCTGTTAGGACAGCTTGAGGTTTCTGACTGTAAATATTTATAAAAGACTGTAATTTCAGCCATCTGCTGTCCCAAACACAAACCCAGCCCTCAGATACTATGCTTTAATTTGATTTGATTGGGAGTCTAAAAAAATTGAAAAAGAATTGTGTGAATTATGCATTGCACTAGAATATGTATATGAGAATTATACAACTAACAGGATATTTGTGTAGTTTTCTAGCAAGTCTCCAGTGCACAGATTTCCTCCACTTTTTTTTTTTCCAAAGGGATCCTGGGGTTGTCCTTTTGTCCTTCTCCCTCCTGTAGAAGCTTAGATGAAAGTAAACATCCAGCTTTCTAATTCTCATGCTTTTCAAGCTCAAGTCCTTGGCACTTTTCTCTTCTCGGGTAAGATTACAGAGCTGCAAAATGATTCCAAGAGAAAAAAAAAATCTCAAGGGAAGCTCATGCTAAAAGTGATTGTGGGCATATTTGTGAAAGCATCTGTAAACATTTTAACATCGTTTGCTGTGCAAAGTATTCCCTAAAAGTGTTGATACATGAGAACAGAAGGACTTTTGGGTGTAATAGGAGGGCTTTACTTTGGCTCTTTCGAAAATCTTGGTCACAATCCACAGCACGAGACCAGATTATAGGCAGCCACAGTATCATCATAGGCAAATCCAAAACATGCACAAACTAGGTCAAAATCAGGAAAGACAAGAACTAGGAGTAAACAGGACTTATGTGGTAAATAAAACACTGAAGGACTTGATAAAAAAGTTGCACAGGTGATGTAGACAGACAGGTATATCCATATTACTTGTCATGTTTACAGAGCACAAATCTGTTGTGATAAACTGAAAAAAAGCTAATATACACTGTTCAGCCATAACATTATGACCACATGCCCAATATTGAGTGGGTTGCCATTTTACCCCCAAAACAATGATGCACTGTGTGTTCTGACACATTTCTATCAGAACCAGAATTTAACCTTTGTTGCAAAGCAGCTTTACAGAATCAAGTATAAAATGAAAAATGATGGAAATGTGTACGAAATGTCAGAAAATGTGTACTGTATGAATCAAAATGATCAGTTTGTCCCTGATGAGCAAGCAAGAAGAGTGAAAACTAATACCATGCTTACTAATTACGTAGCCCAGGGAAAGCATGTAAAGAGAAGATGGCAGTAGGCCTTAAACGAACCCTGTGGAACACCAAACTTCACATGAGAAAATGCAGAATAGTCACCATTTAAATTTACAAACATATTAGGCAGCAAGTTTTTCCTTTCCTTTTTCCTGACAAGTGCCAAATTGTGATGGCTAGACCACTGGGTCAGGGTAACTTTAGAACTAATTGATGTAGTATGTAGGGAGCAAAGGCTGAAGTTGTTTAAAATGTGTCAGAACACAGAGTGCATTAACATTTTGGTGCAAAAGAGGGGACCTACTTACTGTAACATTATGGTTACATCAATGTATACAGCAATGTGTGAATACGTGCATATACAATGTTTTATAACTATAATTGGTGCAAAACAAATTAAAATAATAAGGAATAGCAATTAGGTAAAGAAATATAAATTTGCATGGGATAACTTTCAGTTCAGGTTAAACCTAGTAAACCTATAGGTAAATTCAAAATTAAAATTTAAATTATAATTAGATTCTAATTTTATTTGTCACATACACAGTAACACACAGTATGATATGAAGTGAAATGCTTATACGGTTGCTGATGACCTCAAGATTTCAAAAAGAACATTTCAGTGTGAAATAAGCAAAAGAAGAGAATTAAGACTTAAAAGACTCATGGACAGTGTTAGTATAAACTATAAAACATAAATAGGTTTGTAATAAAAGTGGCTAATTATAATAGATAAAGATTTTGACATTTTCATAAGATTGACTCCAAATCCTACCAAAAAAGTTAATAAATAACTTTACATAAACTAAATTTATTCCTTGGCGGCAGAGTGGCGTAGTGGTAAGTACTGTCCGGGCCCAGGTTCGATTCCCGACCTCAAGTCTGGGTGCATGGAGGTTGCATGTCCCCCCCTTGGGGGGTTTCCTCCGGATACTCCGGTTTCCTTCCTCAGTCCACAAAACATGGAGATTAGGCTAACTGGCTTTCCAAAGTTGCCTGTAGTGTGTAAATGAGCATGTGTGAATGTTGTAAAAATGGGAATAAATACAATGGTCACCATTGGCCTCAACGTTCCCTAGTTGGAGTACAGAGGTCCCTAGATGTCTGGATGGAAACAACCTTACAGTGTTCAGAACCATTTGACTGACATATTTTTGAACTGCAAAAGCTTAAAAGGTATAAAAAGATGTCACTTCTTATTATACTTTTTTTTTTTTCAAACATTGTCATACTTTTATTCTTTAATGCAGTTAAATCCGTTTAAACAGGTCAGCCTTGTGTTCACAGGTGAGCTGCTACTACTGCACTCTAAAAGGGCTCCATCAGTTGAGCCTAGGAGAAAATCCCCTGTTACCAGGCAACCAAACACACCATGAAACACGGTGAAGGAGAAGTGTATTAATTGCCTCCTGAAACGGTGGTATGATGGAACAAACCTAATGGCACAGCAAATTGGCATTAGTTGCAATTGAAAGGCAAATGCAAGATTGCTTAAGCGAAAGGGGCTGAGAATGGCAATAAATCTTGTGCATGGCAAATATTAGAACATCTCAGTGGGATTATTATTGGCCCAATGTGTACCTAATTCATAATGACCCTTAAAACAACCTGACAGGAAGAGGCATGCCCAAATATCCATAATTAAATCTCTAATCCTTTACAACCTGTAATGATGCATCCCATAATAGGCCAGTCAGGTTAATAAGAATGTTCAGCAAATATTTACACTCTTAGAATCATGGAGCAAGCTGTTGCTGTGGTTGCATTATCAACATTTCAACAGTGTGGCCTAGAGGATCGGTTAGTTCTTTTCCATTAATAGCAGCACTATTCAGTTTCCTACTTTAACTTGCAGATGCCCCCGGACAAACCCCAAGACCTATTAATCCTCCAATCCCCACACATCCTACCACCATCCCTTGCCAAAATATCTTGTCATGGTTTCATGATGGGATTGTATTTTAATGACATGATAATATAACCATGTAGTGGAGGTTAAAAATCATACAAAAATTTAACCTAGAATCAGATGTCCTTCCAACACCTTTAAAAGGACAAGACAAAAGAAATGAGCAGGGAACTTGTCAAGATACCTATAGCAACATTAAAGAAGCTGGAGATACAGTATATCTGGCAAGTAATTGT
>JAOVVA010000052.1:11108548-11134245 GCA_028565275.1 Leiocassis micropogon | reverse complement strand
TATAAAATATCTGACATTCCAAGTATAATGAAATATTCTCATTTACATGAAAAATTAGATGCTCCCCTGTCGTCCTGTCGTTTTTAATTTGTCAGATTGTTCTTTTATGTGGTGTTTGTAGAATTAAAAAAAAACATATGTAACGTAATTCAGATGTAAGATTTGAACAGTATTCAACCATTGTGAAGTTACGATTTACTTAATTTCTGTAAATTAGATGACAACATTACTCAGGAGTTTGAATGAAGTGACAATTTCTGTACATTGTTAAAGTTTTAGCGATTCTATTTGTTTTATTTAATAAAGATGTTGTTATAGATAGAACATGTTATGGAACATGTTTCAGCCTCTGTTATTAGTTCAGTTCTTAACTCTGGTTAAAGATAGTGAGTGAGTGAGTGTGTGCGTGTGTGTGTGTTCTGAGTTCCCCACAATGAATCATTCGTTCATCTCCTATACCGTTTATCCATATTAACTTAAACACAGTGACAGTGAACTTCCAGCTGCCTAACACTTAGTATGACTGCAATTCAATCTCTGCTATCCGTTATCACCCAAATAAGGATGGGTTCCCTGTTGTGTCTGGTTCCTCTCAAGGTTTTGTCAGATTGTTCTTTTATGTGGTGTTGGTGGAATAATAATAATATTATTATTATTATTATTAAACAGTTGTAACATACTTCTGATGTCAGATTTGAACAGTTTTAATAGTATTGTAAAGTTACAATGTACTTATTTTCTGTAAATTAGATGAGAACATTACTCAGGAGTTTGAAAGAAATGACAATTTCTGTACATTGTTAGAGTAGGGCACACACACACACACTCACACACACTTACTACGGGCAATTTGGGAACACCCATTAGCCTAATCTGCACGTCTTTGTGAACTGTGAATCCAACCGTCTACTTTGGAGGTATGAGGTGACAATGCTAACCACTAAGCCACTGTGCGCCTCGGACATAAGCACTTACTCAAATATAAAAAGAAAGAATGAATGAATCAAAGAACGAATGTACACGTATAGGCGTTTAAACAGCGTTACTCTAAAACCTCCCTGAGACTTTTATTATGAAGTTTCGCACCAAAGTCAACGTTTCCCGGAAGTGTCTAGCATAAGGGACGAACTCCAAACTGATCTTTACTGTATCTAGAAGTGCACTACAAAGTACTTGTCAGAACCTCTTCTGTAACCCTAAGTAGTGCACAAATCACCCTATATGGATTCATTTGGGATTTAGCCTGCGAAATAGGTAGTTGTTAAAACACTTCAACCGACGCTTGAGAAGAAATGAAAAACGTTTTGCTACACAGGTATTGTTATTATTATTATTATTATTATAATAAATAATGTCCTCAGCATCTGAAATTGCATCAAAAGCTGTTAATGTCTGCTACCCAGCTTGCTAACTAAAGTTAGTTTTTGGTGAGTTGTGATTTGGCGTTAACTCCCCTGTTCTGATATGTAAATAAAACACACATTAGGTTGTGTGTTTGTGCGCACTGTTTTAAACTCGTCTGTATTAGTGTAACTGTGTTAGTGTTTTGTTTACTTTCAGCTAGTCAGAACTTCCGTGCTACAATTGTTTCGCAAGATAACCGCAGGGAGTGAGTGAGAGAGAGAGAGAGAGAGAGAGAGAGATGAGCTTTTTCGGCTTTGGCCAAAGCGCAGACCTCGACATAGTGCTGAACGACGCCGAGACACGGAAGAAAGTCGAGCACAAGAGCGAAGATGGCAAAAGGGACAAGTACTTCCTCTTCTATGACGGCGAGACAGTGAGTGGAAAAGTCAACATCACACTGAAAAACCCGGGAAAGAGACTCGAGCATTATGGCATCAAGATCGAGTTCCTGGGTCAGATTGGTGAGAGATCTCCTCCTCTTTTCTCTCTACACACCCATCTGTTAAAGTGTTTGATTGTGTAACTCTGTGTGTGTGTGTGTGTGTGTGTGTGTAGAGCTGTACTATGACAGAGGCAACCACCATGAGTTTGTCTCCCTGGTTAAGGATCTGGCCCAACCTGGAGAACTTTCCAGCTCGCAGTCTTTCAACTTCGAGTTTTCCCATGTCGAGAAGCCATACGAAGCGTACACCGGCCAGAACGTCAAACTCAGGTAAACCACACACGCGTACACCTTTACACACTCCTTTCAGCTAGTCCGTTCGGAAAGGACTTGTTGTGCTTTCATTATGTCTCGCCATTGTGTCTGAAACGCACTGAGATGGATCGGGGATTGTTTTTAGCATTTTTGGAAGGAGTCTCGAATTTCAGTGTTTTCTGACAGTCAGATTTGCCATGGGAAAGTCATTCCTCCTCGTGCTGTAGTTGTGACTGCAGAACTGTATCATGTGCGACCTTCCATTATGTGGATTTGTTTTATTCCTGCATTACTGTCTGTGATGTGCAGGTACTTCCTCCGTGCGACTATAAGCCGTAGACTGACCAACATCACCAAGGAACTGGATGTCGTAGTGCACACGCTGTCCTCTTATCCTGAGTTAAACTCGTCCATTAAGATGGAGGTTGGCATTGAAGACTGCCTGCACATTGAGTTTGAGTATAACAAATCCAAGTAAGTATGCCATTACCATTGCAGATTTATATTTGAATACTGTATTTTTACAGCAGGTTAAAGCTGTTAATATCTTTTAGTGATGATCAGGGTCCTGAGAAACCCACTTTTCTGTTTCTTTTTTTTGTAGATATCACTTGAAGGATGTGATTGTGGGGAAGATCTACTTCCTTCTTGTGAGGATAAAAATAAAGCACATGGAGATTGATATAATAAAGCGAGAGATAACAGGCACAGGACCCAGCGTATATCACGAAAACGAAACCATCGCCAAATATGAGATTATGGATGGAGCACCAGCGAGAGGTAAAGCAAATGTGTTTTAGCCTGATGTTCAATATAATTTTTTTTGAAAATGGTGGTGAGTGGTGGCCTGGAAGGGAAAGTCCTTCATCGGATAAAATTTGGAGCTTTTGTACTAATATACTAGTATAGTGCAACTCTAGAGTTGTTACAGAACTGAACGTTTCTCTTTCAAAGAGCCTTTATATCAAAAATAAGAAAACGAGAAATTTGCAGTTAACGATTCTATTCTTACTGTGGCGCAGGAACTCCTTATTCACTGCCTAGCCAAAAAAAGTTGCACACACTAACTTTGAGTCATGGAATATGCCTGTGCCATCAGGGAAGGGGAAAAAATGCATAGATGGTATAATCTGGTCATTCAGGTCGTCAGCTGACTTCATTTTATTGCCTCATAACTTTGCTGAGTCTAGATCCGCCCAACTGAAGCAACCCCCAATTCATAACACCGCCTTCTTAGGCTTGGACTGATGGGTGCATCACTTCATGCTGTTGACTTCTTACCCCGATGCACCCATGGTATAGGGTCAATCTGGACTCATCAGACCACATGGCCTTTTTCCATCGCTCCAAAGTCCAATCTTTATGCTCCCTAGCAAACTGAAGTATTTTTTTATTATTCTCACTTACAAATGGTTTTATTATGGCCACAGAGAACTCTCAGGATTGGGACTAAATAGTTGTTCTTAAATGCTTGATGAAGTCTCTCAGATTTTGAAATATTTTCTGACCACATTTCTCCTTCCAGGTTTTAATAACGTGTTAGACGTTAGTAATCCAAGTCAATACTTTTAGCGTTTTTCTTTGCTTGATGCAGGCCAATATTTAGACCTTTCTCAAACAGGGGAAACGGGGGTGTTAAACTGGTTCTGTCTTTGCAGGGAGATGGCCTAGGCAAGATTAACAAGTTGAACTTGACATCAAAGTACACAGACAAGGCTGTTCCACTAACAAGTCAAACTGTTGTGTATGCCAAAATACCATTAAATTATATATTTTAAATATGAAGGAAGTTATTGAAGAAAAACTAGTTGTGAACTTTTTTGGATCATTTCCAAAATGTAATCAGCTCATGATGTGTTTACATGGGCCATAATATTACACTCACAATGGAATAATGGCTCAATCAGATAAAATAAAAGTAAACACCTTAATCAGAACAGTTGGACCTTAGGTGATGGGAACATTTGGTGATGCAATGAGTTTCTGAGAAGGAAGGTTAACTTCTGTTTAGGAAGATTTAAATCTTGATCAGTAAACTCTGTGAGAGCAACTTTCTCCCGATCTTTACTTCTGACTTTCATCAATTGGGTCTTTGGCCAAGGAAAGGGCACTGACTGGCTCATATTACACATGCAACCAATCACGGTAAGCCTATCCTAGATTCTAGCAGATCCACTTTGCATAAATCAAGAAAAGTTCTATTGTGATTAAATGCATTATGCATGTCAACGCCTATCTTTTCAGATCAATGTTTATGTAAACAGATAAGTTGGAATCTCAATTAACCAGAATGATTTCAGATTACTTTTCAGAGGTTGCACATTTCTGTACTGTGTAGGAAATAGTTTAGATACTAGATTTTTGTAATCATCGAACTTCAAACAAAAAAGGCTTGAACTATTCATTTTTTAAATAAATTAGGAGAAAAAAACTCTAATTTATAGAAATGCACAATAAATCCTACAAACATTCAACCACTGAGCCTTGAGACGTTATGCTAAAAAGACAACTCAACAAGTGCTGTAATGCCTGCACCACTCATTAGTGGCGTGAAAAGAATATAAAAGCATTTTAATTAAATATCTTTAAGATGTCTTTCCCAAACTGCCCACCCAAACACACGTTTGTTGCCTTCTCTAGCAGTTTGAATAGCTGTAGTATTTTTAAAACACTCTGACGCTTCTGTATCTCTGGATCATTTAGGTGAATCAATCCCCATTCGGTTATTTCTCTCTGGCTATGAGGTGACGCCCACCATGAGAGATATCAATAAGAAGTTCTCAGTGCGATATTATCTCAACCTAGTCCTGATCGACGAGGAGGAGAGACGCTACTTCAAACAACAGGTGCAGTATCCTTCATGCTGCTTATAATTTATATTTTATATTTTTACATCTATAAATTGTTTGCAGAGCAAAGGGTCAAATCTATTCAATTTGTTTTCCCACTGAAGGAAATCACACTGTGGAGGAAAGGAGACATCGTAAAGCGGAGTATGTCCCAACAGGCCACCATAGCTGCTCAGAGATTTGAGGGATCAAGACCTGCAACTGCGTCGACGCAAGCGAAAATGGACGGCAGTTAAATGAAATGTTATTTGTTTATATATAAAGTCCGGTATGTAGATCCTATGGGATCAGAAGCACAGGGGTTCAGGATTCATGGGAAAGAAAATTATTTACAAACATCATCCAGGTGCATCATTTTTAAACATGTTTAAGTTTTTCTTCCAAACTTGTTGATTATGAATAAGAAGGTGCTATAGGAGCTTCCTATTCAAAATATTGCTTTTTAACTAACATTTATAAAGTACATTCAGAAACATTCCTTTTATCTTTATGAACAAATGAATACAAATTATTTTTATGTTGTTTGTGTTCTGGTACATGAGCCTCAAGTAAACACTGGGAGATTTATATTTTGCATTGGTGTCAAAGGTTGATTTATTTTAAATCGTTTCAATAATAGGAGTTTTATACACAGTATTGTGACATTGACATTTAGGCATCAGGCAGACGCTCTTATTCAGAGCGGCTTACATTTCTCTCTCATTATACATCTAAGCAGTTGAAAGTTAAGAGCCTTGCTCAGCCTAGCAAATTTGTGGTTGTGGGATTTGAACCTGGGACCTTCCAAACCATAGCCTTAACAACTGAGCTACCCCTGACCCTATTGTGCTGCGGTGCTGGAATTAGGAAAGGGGCAGTATGCAGCAGTAAGAGAGCAAGTATACCTTAAAAAAAAACGAAAGACAAAAAAACAACTATAAAGCCCAGTGCACAGTATTAATGAAACAAAGTCAGTGGTGGTGATGTCTCAGATCCAATTTGTGCAGTCCTATAAGGAATTTTAGTTTAGAATATTAGTTTCTACATTTTACTGAGCATCTTGCAGAACCACACGCAGTTCTTTAGAGAACAGTTTACTTTTTACATGTACAACCAAGAAGCTTCCTTTTTTTTTTTGACTGAAATGTGCTGCTATCTTTTCTGGTATACAAATATTTTTCGGACATTTTATTTTGTGTTGGAGTACGGATTTTGAAAATCAGAAATGTTTTGTGCTAACTCAAAAGCCCTAAAAGTAAAAAAAAAAAGAAGGAAAGTTTCTACTATAAACACAGGATGCCTAAGACTTTTCCACAGTATGGCACAATAATCAGTTACTTGGCAAGGAGACAGGCTTGTATAAATCTGTTTTTTTTCTCCTAATTAACTGTTTTGAATGCATGAAGGTCAGGTCCTAACCCTAAGTCAAAATTGTTCTGACATTTTTTTTTTTACCCTGATATTCATACACATTATGATAGTTAATCTGATGTTAACACACAGCTGGGTTGTAAAGGTTACAGCTACATGCAAAACTAACCTTATTGGTGAATACATTTTTAATCAGTTAAAATCTTAACACCAATTAAAAATTACTCATTAACACCTCTACTCCCTAAAAGAGATAACATGTGCTACGTACAGTACATGCATCTGTACGTTCTGGATGTGTGTTTTGTTCATATTGGTCACAGTTCTGATGGGTGAGCCCTTCTTTTCACATATTGCCATTTCCATAGCAATTCTTAGGTTGAGCAATCTTATAATCAAATAAAGCACTTTTGCACAAAAAAGTGGTTTACAGGTCAATTTGGACTTTATGAACTATAGGAATATTAATTCAGGGCTTGGATTATTACAGTATGTACATTAAAGTTCAACTTTTTTTTAAAAATGACGTTATAACTTATAGTAGATTCTGTCCTTATAATGGGTCCGTGTCTTCCAAACTTAAGACAAAGTCAAATTCCTCTGAAAAGAAAAGACAAAACCAAAAGTCAGTATGTGAGACAATATGAAACCAATATAACCAAAGAAAAAAATCTAAAAAAAAAAAATTGTGTAAACAAGTGTTTGGACTGTTTTTGTTATTTAACATACTTTCAGTGTGTATGAGTACCATATATGTGTGTGCACTGAAAATTTACACACAATGTCTTTGTAAAAAAATATGTATACATAAGAATAAACAAGCCAATTAGATTTTACCCCTATTGTGACATCATATACCGAGAGACCAGGTAAATACTCAGCCTAACTCCACCCGGATCTGCTGTTCTCTGAGAATTAACCACAGGAACCCTTGATGAAACTGAAGAGGATTTGCGAAGAGGAATAGACGACAATTAAAACCATGGGCCTGGCGAGAGCTAACCTTTTTTACATCTTGCCTTCTTTTTTACATCTTACCACAGATATCTCAAAGTTTCGGAACAAATTACTGATGTAGTATTTCTTTCGTAACACCATGCCAGCTTCTATGGCTATATTCATGGCAAGAGTCAGTTTTTGTTATTCAATATTAAAACTAGATAGGATGTTTAAATAAATTTTTTTCTAAGAAATTTAAACTAAATTTGGATTTACTTGTAGTATCTGCAGGAGGGTTGGAGGTTCTAGTCTGTTTGCATGGAGTTTGCATGTTCTACCCTTGGTGCTTGGTGGGTTTCCTTCCATTCCACAGTCTGAATGCATGTGGTGTTACCAAACTGCCTGTAGTATGTACAGTATGTGTGGGTGTGCGCATGTGTGCTTGTGGCTTGCAATAGGCTGGCACCTCATCCAGGTGTTATCCTATCCCACCATAGGCTCCAGGCCCCCCGTGACTCTACACAGGATAAGCAGTATAGATGATGGATGGATCAAGGCATTGGTTGGACTATACATATTGTTTTGTTAAAATGTTTAGTCATCACGTGTGTAAATCTGAAGTGCACTGGATATAACTAGCAGTCTTGCATCTTATTTGTCCTCTCTGTACACCAAGTTAAAATACCTGAAATGCAGGTATTTACACATGCACGATGAGTGTGTGTGTGTTTAAGTGACCTGTGGTTAGGGGCTGTACTGAAAGCCGAGCTCTGGTGAACAGGGGCATGTTACTGAGCGCTCCTCCACTGGCCTTGTGCTCCAGGTGATATTTCTTCAGCTCGGACAGTGGAATGAAGCGCTTGGTCATCCTCTCAAACTGGACATCCACCTAAACACATCAGACAATCCTGTGTAAAAAATTACATATAAATATTGTCCATGTGTAAAGATAAGAGCTGCACGTGGGAATGTGTTGTATTCTCATTTCTAATTGGTGTTAATTTATTAGTAATAATGTGCTCAATGTGCTAATTTCTATAGGATCATCTTATATATGGATTTGTATTGCAGATAAAATAGATATTTTTTAAGTGTGTTAAAATGGCGAGATGGTGTTTATGTAACATTTTTGAAAGAAGCCTCCAGTTTCAGCCCTTTAGACCAATCAGCTGAAACTGTTTTATCTTACATCAAGAGAGAGAATGACTAAAAGAGCTAATGATAGTTAATAGATGCTACAGAAACGAACTTGTTTGTTGTTGTTCTGCAGCTTTAAATACACATATAAATGGATAAGCAGTCTTATAAAATATCTTGTTCTTTACTAAATAAAAAAAATTGAAATGTTAATAAAACGCTATAATATAGAAGGAATAAAAATATGCTGGAAACTAATGAACCTCACTACCCTGAACTTGCCCTGCTTGTCTGACTACCCTGTTTGTCGTTTCTCTAATAGCATGTCTCAACCTGCTTTATTACTCAAAGGGCACTTACTGTATATTTCAGAATTCACTTTTTGGGTAAATGTGCTTGAAGGGGCTGGTCAAATCACTCCAGACAAGAAGAAAAAAAATGGAGGAGGGAGACAATTTGTATAGCCCCTTTTCCAGCTCAATTCCTGGGCCATGTTTTCGGCAAAGTCTCAATTGTTTTCTAATTGGCTAGAAAAATGCACTTCCACAAATGGACGTGTGGGTGTCAGTAGTGCCCATGCAATTATAGCTACAAACTGTGTACCTATACACCGAGCTCCCTAACCTGCATTTCATCTACATCAAGCAGTGCTGGACCAAATAGTAAAAGGCCCTCAGCCACTACAACAATGGACTGTTCGCTCTGTTGTGGTCAGGACAGTGCTTGTGCTCCCAGATGGCCAACACAGAGACGCTGAGGAGGAGCTTCTTCCCGCAGGCTATTCGGGCGCTCAACCAGAACACCACACAGAACTGAACTGATCAGACTTGATTTTGTTTACTTTACACTTACTTCACACACTCGCCAGACTGCACATTTCTTATTTTCTTCTTTTACGCATACAATGAGGACTAACTTGCACTTTAGAACATGGACAATGACAGTGCTGTTGTCACACACAAACATACATCAGTTTATTTCAGACTTATATTCTTTATATATTTCTAAGCATACAATTACACTTTGCACATTGTGTGTAATTCATATATTTAATATAGTTCTATTTTAATTTTATTGTAATTTTGTTGTTGTTGGTCTTTCATCTGCTCCCGGCAAGGGGTTGCCACAGCGGACCATCCGGTCCACACACAAACTTGGCACAGGTTTTATGCCAGATGCCCTTCTTGATGCCCTCTCCCATTTAAATTTAATTTGTTTTGTAAATCTGTACATTTGTAGATTAGTACATTAAATTCCATTTTTTTAATTTGACATTTTTTATTTTTTTAAACTGAAAATCTATTCCATCCCATCGTTATAAATGATTATAATATGGCACCTTCACCTAAAATCCTGTGCCTTCTTCATGAATACAGTAAAATATATTTAATTCAACTGATCTGCATCCATATCGTGAGAGCCTACCATACTCCACTTGGGGTTCTCAGGTTTGCTGGATGGATCATAGTGCACGTCTTTCTTGTCGAACTGTGTATGGTCAACGTACGCTTCCTTTACAATCTGGAACAACAACGACACTTGGTTCGTCTTTACATACATATCAAGATCCAAGTTAGTTTGGAGATTTCCACGCAGGACCAAAGTTAAGAACCACTGAGTTAGTCTGTATCTTCTTAATTGATACTCTCACCTTTATAATACCTGCAATTCCTGGCTCTTTACAGTTGCTGTGGTAAAAGAAAGCCTGCTGACCCACCTTCATTTCCCTCATGAAGTTACGAGCCTGAAAGTCAACAACACAGTCATGCTTTATTGAACGCACATCAATTTATAACGAAGTAGTAAAACACCAGTTTGATTATGTCACCACCTCTCTGTCTTTTACAAAGCTTTTACTGATGCTGTATTCTAATACCGTTTTTTAAAAAACGCTCAATAACTTTCCTTCACGGTGTGCCTAAAGAAATGACTTAATGGGGCTTTTAATTAGATAAGCGATCAAGGCTTCATAACATAATCTTTTCAAATGTGAAAAAAATGAGGACCAATGCTGTTGTTCTTTTGTCTGCTCCTGTTAGGGATCATTATAGCAGATTCTATCCACATATTTTGACTTTGGCACCAGTTTGCCACCAGATGCCCTTCCACTAAGGGTGCCCCGCAAACTCAGTGGAAGAAAATGGCAGGATGAGATCATGCTTAACGCTACATAATCGTTGTGAAACATGTCCATACTTTTTGATATGGACAGATTTAAAATAAGCAATATGGTTACGTTTAGCATTGATTAACTTGGGAACGTTTTCTGCAGGGAGACATTTATTTAGCATTTATACATGGGCCGCTCACATCAAACCAGGACTTGTGATAAAATTTCTTGTGAATTAAGCCATAAAACCAATTGACATTTACAGTACGGTAATGAGACTCTTAGCTGCAGTAATGGTGCAAATGTTTTAAAGTAAACCGTACATCCGCGAATGATGATCCCGGTCGAAGTGGCTCCGAGCCCCCTGCAGTCTTTCCTGTGAACATTTAGTGAGTGAGAACAGCTAATTGAAAATCGACAGATAACTTGTCACCAGCTTGTGGAAGAGACGTGTCTGTCTGTAGGATCTGTACGCATCATTCATGCACATTACAGAAACTCGGCTGAGCGTTATCGCCACATCACCTGTACAGCCAAGACCCATTGGACCATTGGGACCATTACAGGAGTTCCTGGGAGGCCAGCATTTCATATGTGAAGCATGCCTTCCAATCATGGCTATGGTGTACTAAGAAAACTTTCTACTTGACTGTATCCAAGCTCTACTAAAAAGCTGGTACTGTATCGGTAGGTGCCTCAGTGGAACACGGGATTTTATAGAGAATTATATAGTTTTTACTCTCTAACAGTGTTCTGTGAATTTACATAATCAAAAGTCCCAGTTTGACTTGAATGCCCCTTGAAGGAGTCTTCAGCATTAGTGCTTACATTAGTTACAACATTACAAGATGTATTATTGTATTGTTTTTTTAACTAACTTGATTTGTAATGGGTAGTATAGTGGTGAGCACGTATAACTGTTGGCAAATTATTGTTGTAGAAGATAAATACATGCAGATTAGGAAAATAATAAGCTTGAGTGAATCTCACTATTCTGTTTTTGATTATTTTCCCAACACTGCATGCACTATCATGATTTCCATTCATTCATTCATCTTCTATACCGCTGATCCAGTGTACAGAGTTTGCGGGGGGTGTGGGCTGGGGCCAATCCCAGAAAACTTAGGGCTTGAGGCAGGGTACACCCTGAATAGGGTATAAATACAACACAGGGCGCACACTCACACACAATAGGCAATTTGGGAACACCAACTGACCTGACCTGCATGTCTTTGGACTGTGGAAGGAATTCGGAGGAGAACAGGGAGGACATGCAAACACCACGCACACAGACCCAAGGTGGGAATAGAACCCTTGACCCTGGAGGTGCGAGGCCACAGCGATAACCACTATGGTGCTTCATGATTTTCAGCTTACAAAAACAATGAGAAGATGACTCTGCATGATTTCACAAGATTAAAGATGGTTTAAGTTGACTGATCACAAGGCTGTAGGCTATAAGCGACATCTCATCTCAGTTCATCTCATCATCTTTACCTGATAATTCCTCACTCCATCCCAGCAGCCTGTTTGATTGGGAAGAGCTTTCAGGTCCTCAATTCCAAACTGCAAACATGCAATTCATTTAGGAAGATGTAACATTACAATTCTCAGAAGCTCAATGGATGAAGATGATCAGTGATCAGGATCCTCCTCATGTTTTACCTTCACATCCACTCCATTCTCCATCCTGCTCTCAGGTTCAGACTTCATCAGCCAGTGTGTGTGTGTGAGCTTCTCTGAGGCTGAACTCTTTTTCACAGATGCTCTCTTTCTTTGACGCCCTCCCTCCCCATCCTCAGTATCAGAGGCATCATGGAGAGCTTGACCTGCATGATCACACCATTACAATCAACATTATAAACATTAAAAAACCAACACCCTGCTACTTACTTTGCTTATGAACTTTCACAGCAGCTCGAGACCTTTTCTTTGGCGCCATGTTTCACACAGAAATGCAAAAATAATATATTAATACAACTTGACTTCAACCTTCTCCCCCAAGTTAACAGAAGTCAGTTCAGTGCTGTAGCTATAAAATCAGCTTGCTAACGCGTGTTGCTTCTCAAATGCGCAGAATGCCTTTAGTTTCACATTTAATTAATTTTAAATATACTGCTTTTTTCTGTAACATTAAAGCACAAATAACGTGTTACAAAATCACAAAATTAATGCCCAGTATAACAAGACTTCAACACAAGAATTGTTTTCTATAAAATACTTTAGTAGAAACATAAAAAATGTTTTATGAACAAGTATGGCGCATACTTGACGTTCCTAATGCACCCTTTATTAGAGACAGAAACAAATAAACGACATTACCCATAACCACCTTGAGTCACCTTGGGATCAGGTTGCCAGATAGGAAATATTGGATTATTTCATCTCTACCCCTGTTTATAGTAACTGTAATGTTTTTTTTTATGCGAATATTAATAAATTAATAAACTTCTTCAAATAGCTATGAAAAGAATAAAATAAATTAAAACAGAAATTATCTTGTCAGACAGTGATATAAAATATAATAGGTCAGTTTTGCTCTTTATTTCCTAAAACAAAGCAAATTGAACAAGAGCTCCTTTTTTCACTGACCATTTTCCATTTTATGACATATTATTGAGAAATCTAGTGTAGAAATAATATACTCAAGCTCACTCTTACTCATTCTCTATACCGCTTATCATGTACAGGGTAATGTGAGGCCCGGAGCCAATCCAGACACAGGGCACAAAAGCACTCACACTCTGTGGGGACACACAAACGGCAACGATCCTATTCTGCATGTCTTTGGACTGTGGAAGGATTCCGGAGTACTGAAGAAAACCCTCCAAGCACGAGAACTACAAACTCCCCACACATTGTCCTGCGTCGGGAATCGAACCCTCAACCCTGAAGGTCTTGCAGATGTTAACAACTACACCACAATGCTACCAAATTTTGGGATTAAAGTTCTAAATGGATTGTGACTATGACAAGGGTATGCTAAAAAGACTTATTTAACCAATCAGCCATCTTAGAGGTGATGAGACTACAGCACTGATGGCAATAGTGTAATAGCTGGAGCTTTGAATAGCTTCAAGACAAAATGTGAAGGCTGATTGTAATGATTTTTTGTTACTGACATGCACCAAACTTACAGGATTGAGTCTCACTTTGTCATGACAATTGGAAAAATTCTAGAACTGGAGTTCTTCGATGCACAAAATGAAACAGTTCTCAAAACAGTTCTAGACTCTCAATTGCAGACCTGGTTTCAGCAATAGGTTCTGATTCTAGGATTGTTATACAAACTGTTTCCATTTGTGCATCTAAATGCACCCATTGAAAAATATGTCCCCAATATAAAATTATGATATTTTGGTGGTCTTCAAGCATGTTCACCTCATAATTGTTGTATTTAACCATAATTTTTAGACTGCATTTGTGGTGCCTTGTAAGTGGTAATTTGTTCACTCAATCATCTTCGATACTGCTTATTCTGTGTACAGTGTCATGGAGAATTGGGACCTGGAGCCTGCAGGAGACTTATGGCACTAGGTGGGGTACAACCTAGACAGGGTGCCAATCTATGGCAAGGCACACAAACACAAACACTACAGGCAATTTGGGAAGACGAATTAACCTAACCCGCATGTCTTTGGACTGTGGGAGAAAACCAGAGTACCTGGAGGAAACCTACCAAGCATAGGGAGAACATGGAAACTCCACGCAGCCATCATCAACTAGCACCAGGAGCAGTGTAGGTGCATTGTGGGTAATAAACCCGTTACCCAAAGTAAAAAGTAGACCAGCAAGTTTAAACTAGAACTTTAACCTAATAAAAAAATGAAGACAATGAAGAATTCATATTAATTATTTAGATTAGTTTATTATCTAAATATTAGATTTTATAAAATATTTAAGTAAGGATTTGTGAGTAGACAAACACATTTGGCATGCCCAGAAAAGAAAGAAAGACAAATAAACAAAGAAAAAGAAAGAAAGAAAACAAAGAAAGAAAGAATATTTCTTTGTGAATTGACATTCGCTTTCTTCTAGCTATACCACTACTGTAATACAAAACTTAATAATTAGTAAAATAATTCAGTGAGATACATGTTTTTTTTTTTATACATGATACATTAAGATACATATAAATTTAATATTCTATTGTTTTATTCTTTACAGTTGTTATTGGTCTTTCTACTGCTTTCTACTGTAAGGGATCTCTACAGCGGACCATCCGGTCCGGACATACGATTTAGCGGTGAACAGTATTTTGAATGTCGGTGTAGTGGCTAGTATTAAAGATCTTTCGTCTTGCTGCTTCTCGCGCGTGAATCTGGCAACCCTGTGAGGTAACCCTAATCCTCGGAATCAACATGGCGGCGTCTGTGTGGCGGCTTGTCCGGTCCTGTAGCATTAACAGAAGTAGAGGTTTAATATTTAACAGAGTGCATAGAAGAGGAATTGCAGCCTGCATTGATCGTAAGTAAAACTCTCCGGATGTGGAGATGATTTGGGGTGGTGGTGGTGCACTTTAACCAGAGTGTAGTGAAAAAGGCCCGTCAGTGAGTTTCAGCTCAGGACACTGAAACATACTTGTATTTACCTGGGTTTGTGTGGAGCTGAGTAACTGACAGTAAGGTTAGATTAGTAAGCTAATCTGCTGTTTCTTTAAGTATTGTCACAGTGATTGTGAGCTCTCTAGAGCATGCTGTCCCTCACATCTTACTTTGCAGTGGTGTAACATGGGTGCTCATGGTTATTTGATGCATTAAACAGTTGAAATCTGCACATACGTAATGTCGATATTTGTTGCCTTGTATATGTTTGTCACACAGAAGCTGTGTGTAAATATAAACAGCGGTGGGTTACCATAGTTACCATCGGTGGCTAACTATTTGGTAAATTATGTAGTACAAGAGTACGCGAGTTGAATAAAAAAAACACATTTTATAAGTAACTCCTATATATTTCTGCGTCTTTTGAAAGCGCACTATCATAGCTGCATGTAAAAAAAAAGAAAAGAAAATGAGGGAGAAATATCGTGTGTTTTTGTATCTGTTTCCGGGTACGTAACCAGACACGCCTCCCCGCCTCAACCAATCAGCGTTCATGATAGAACCGACCATACACGTGACGCACTGTTTTGTTTTTTTTAGCGCTCTAGTACAAACAAGGTTAAACAGGGTTATGCTAGTTACTGAGTTTTATACAGCTTATCTAATTTTATTAAAACTAAAAATAAAGCAGAAATAAATTTCCCACATGACACCCAGTGCTTAGTTTTTGAGGAACATGTACTAGAAGAAACATAACACCCCTCCTAAAGCTTGAGTCAGTTTGGCCTGAAAGTCATAAATGGTTGATAAGAGTACATGAAAACAGACAGCGCATGGTAAATACACACACACACACACACACACACACACACACCAGAGCCCTTATCCAGGGTGATTTATGTTTATCTTGTGTCAGTTGCCCAACAGTGGCAGTTTGGTGGTGCTGGGGTTTGACCCTGTGACCTTCTGATCAGTAGTCTAAGGCATTAACCACTGGAATATTCCCCTGCAATGAGGGAAAATGCATTAAACAGATAACCTGGTCATTCAGTACATTACAGTACTCGGGAGGCTCCAGAGGCTTGTTCAGTGGCAGCATTATACTTCATGGTGGTTACAATAACTCAAGCTCCATCACACAACCCTGTCGATGATGATTTTCCTATAACACTGTATGAAAAAGTTTGTTTTTCTCCTATAACACAGCTGTTGCCCAACAATTGCAATTTCTTATTTGTTAAAACAAAGATACACCATACTTTGGTTGCAGCTAGACGTACATGAAAGAACTTATCACTTATGTTATAAATTATATTTTTAACTCCTTAATTAGGGCCCAAGCACTATAGAAAACTCTTGTTTTCCTTAACATGCTCAAAAACTCATGAAAATGCATTGGGATGCTTGAGAGGCGCGTGGCCCTCACACAAGATTTTTCACAAGACACATAGCTCATACACACTTGCATGTATGCACACAGAACTCAGGACACATTTAGAGCTCATTGAGCTGAACAACTGTCATGGGTTCAACTTAACAGGAAGTCAGTTATTTTGGGTCGTTTGCCCAAACGCACTTGATGGTTTTTGATATATTCCTCCTCTGCGATTTATATGAACGCCACCAAACTAAGCCTATATGATCTAAAGACATTGAGGATGCATAATTGTAGAGGGATTTTTGATATCTAAAACAGGTCAGCTGTGATGATACCTTAAACTTTCGCTGAAAAGTGGTCAATAAATTTCTGTGTGGCATTATATTGAGTGACATTATATTCAGTGACATCATATTGAGTATCATCATAGTGTGATGCTTTTTTTTTTTTTTTTTTTACACTATCTGCGGCCTATTCTACACACATACATATCACAAATATGTTAACACTCACACACTCACATCTCTCTCTCTCACACACACACACACACACACACACACACACACACACGCACACAATATTTAGGGCCCAAGCTGACATCAGCCCTATTACGTCATATTGTGTGGGTTGTGCATTGCACCCGGGTGACGATGGCTTTTTGTAGGTCTTAACACTCTCAAAGGACAAAGAGGTTGTGTGTTGTGCCCGGGTGGCGATGGCGCAAGGTGCTTGGGCCCGCTCATTGTTGCTTGCAACTATATTAAATAGTTGTTCTGATGCTTATTTTGTGGCTTGCATGACATTATGCCCTGTATATATATATATATATGTTCAGGGCTGAATGTAGAAATGAGGGAATACGACAGTATATATATACAGTACTGCCGTATTACCTCATTCCTACATTCTAGTATGAAGCAAAGCTATTTCATTTTTCAACAGTTTTACATCCGTAAAATCAACTGAAATACTATTTGTCTTTTCTAGCTTCAGTAGGTCTTACAGATGAACAAAAAGAATTCCAGAAAGTGGCGTTCGATTTTGCTGCCAACGAAATGGCACCACACATGGCACAATGGGACGAGAAAGTAGGAGGCGGTTATTCTGTTACAATCACATACATACATATATATATATATATATAAAATTATTATTTTCTAAAATAAAAATGTATTCATGCTTTATTAAAACTGATGTCATGGCATGAATCTTTTTCTGAAGGAAATTTTTCCTGTGGAGACCATGAGAAAAGCAGCCCAGCTTGGGTTTGGAGGAATTTACGTAAAGCCAGATGTTGGGGGCTCAGGACTGTCTCGCCTTGACACGTCTATCATCTTTGAAGCTTTGTCTACTGGCTGTGCGAGCACCACAGCTTATATCAGCATTCACAAGTCAGTATAAACATTAAAAGTTATTTCTAGTGCTTACTATTTAATGCTACAGATTATTCTCAGTAAACAGTCCAAGGGAACTTTAGGATTGTGTCTCAAAGTGCAGTAAAAGACTCAATTGTAAGGCCAACAATGGTGTACTTACAAGCTATTTATTAGAGCAATAAGCAGTTTGCAGCACATATAAGTGAGACTCCGAGAATGTATATTACTGTGCAAAAGTCTTGGTCCCACCCTCATTTCATTATATTTTGCTTCCCAAGAACCAGACCATCTTGTATTTTCACTGTGGTCTTAAAGAAAGTTCTTCGGTCTTCCTGAAGGACATTTTTGGCAAGATTTTGGCTTTTATTTTCTATCCAGTTCCTGTACCTGAGCAATTTCAGAGGAACATTTTTTGTTTATTAAGCCACACAGTGACCTATGAATCATTCAAGTATAAAAAATTCTAATTTAAGGCATGATCTAGTGAGAAACAGGTGCAGATAATGACAGATGATCAGGGTGGTGATTAGTAGTGATGGAGAGATGAAGCTCTTAAGCCTTCCAGGCAGTTGGTTCACTAAAGGGTTCATTTCTCGAGGCTTCATTTGGACACAACCCCCCCCCCCCACTGGCCAAAGAATGTAAGACGAGCAGATTTATTCATAGTCATTTTACCAGTACTGTACTGTATGTGATCCTCTCAAAGGCATCTTGCCCTGGTTGGGCATGGGAATTATACTACATTTTTTATTAACCTATGCATTTTTCTATTGTGAGCACAAGATAATAGCCCATTTAAACCATCTGTTATTGTCTCCTCCTATTAACATGCTTGTGTTTCTTTGTAAATAGTGTTATAGTGTATTTTTGTGCCTGTTACATTGTGATCAATGTTCCATGGCAGTACCACACATACCAAAGTGACCCTCCTCCATTACATTAATATTTCATAATTTCGGTCATATGAGAGAGGGACAGTTATGTTCTCCAACTGGGGCAATGTTACTAAGAAGATGAAATAATAATAATAATAATAATAACAACAACAAGACATTATAGGTACTTAGTTGATGTAAGTCTGGCAGGATGTGATTAACTCTTTTCAAACTGAGGCAGTGTTACTAAAAAGAGGAAAGAGAAGGGCAGTGCATGTGCAACTGGTGGTTGTGGGGTGGGCTGGTGGGGTGACAATTTATTCATTTTTATTTAAGATCCTTGTATCATTTTATTTATCATTTAATCATTTCATTCAACATTTTTATTAATTAATTAATTAATTAATTATCTGTGCAAAAAAAATTCATATATATATAGGTCTTCTTTATTTGTGTAAGCTTAATGCAGGGTTGTTGTGTGTGTTGCAGCATGTGCGCCTGGATGATTGACACATTTGGTAATAATGAGCAGAGAGAGAAGTACTGTCCTGATCTGTGCACCATGGAGAAGTTTGCTTCATACTGTCTGACTGAGCCTGGTATGACCCAGAAGAGTTGATCTATACGTTATAGTTCAGGGTCCATCCAAAAGAAGAAGAAAGGGAAAAAAAACTATAAAAAAAACATATGCATGTGCAGTGATAAGTGAATCTAAAATGGTTAAATATAATATCATCCCCACAATGATATGAAATTGTATTTCTGCTCAGTTTTCATAGAGTTCCTGATGGTTAAAAGTGATCATCACAACCATTAAAATTTCAAAAGATATCTGGTTATTAAATTCTTTCAAATATATCACTCATTTAATGTAAAAATGGAAAGTTGAAGCTAAACTCTATGATACAGCCGTAACTATGACTTTTAGTGCTCTTCTTTTTAATGAGTGGAAATGGTTTTGGACAAGTCTGTTAATCACATCTTTATACTAAAATGATTAGTAACTGTCTCTCTTTAAAGGAAGCGGAAGTGACGCGGCGTCACTGTTAACCAGTGCAAAGCTACAAGGAGACCATTACGTTCTGAACGGCTCCAAGGTATTGAGCCCAGCCTCACAAGGTCATCGAGAACAATAATGGTGGGAGTGGTTTTTTGTTGTTGTTGTTTTTTTAAGCTGTTCATACATATGTGTTTGTGTCAGGCCTTCATCAGTGGTGGAGGAGATACCAACGTCTATGTAGTGATGTGTCGTACTGGTGGGAAGGGCCCCAAAGGCATCTCCTGTCTGGTGGTGGAGAAGGGAACTCCGGGACTCAGTTTTGGTAAAAAGGAGAAGAAGGTAAGACATATTCCTCTGTATTGGAATTCCTCCTGTATTGTCCTGTTTTATTGATCAGGTCATCTAATGTTCTTGTATTGCTATCAGTCCTTTCCAAAATGGAAGGTATTTCAGTCCACTAATGGAATAGTGCTTCATCCACTGAATAATCCCCTGATGTAATAGTGCATTGTTGGTAGAATTAATTTTTTTCCCTTGCTAGGATTTGGCAGGGTTGCCCCACTGTGATTACTACACAGTTGAGCCACTAGAGGGCAGTAACATGACACTCAACCCAACTGCTTGTGTTCTTTAGGTCGGTTGGAACTCACAACCCACGAGAGCTGTAATCTTTGAAGATTGTGCAGTGCCGGTGACTAATCGGCTCGGAGCAGAGGGACAGGGCTTTAACATCGCCATGCTTGGACTCAATGGGGGCAGAATTAATATTGGTGAGATAATCGAAAAAACAAGCTGTTTAACTATTTTGCTCACCACTGATTTATGATTGTGTCTGTATGACTTTTGGGAATTCACAGATGCTTGTTTAATCTATTTACATTCATGGTATCACTTTGATCTTCAATTATTTATAGATACCTGCTAATGTGTATACATATTATATGAGGTTCATTCAAGCCAAACTGGGACTTTTGATTGTGCACATTGTTAATAAAGTACAGTTATGAATGCAAAAATGGCCTTTCTACAGTATCTTTATATCATCCCTGCTGCACTAATGCATTTATCCCAGCGTTTCATTAGTGTTTGGATACCATCAAGGTTTTAGAAAGGTAGAAACGCTGGCCTGCCAGGAACTCCTGCAATCGTCCAAACATGGCTGTACAGTGGATGTGGCAATAACTCCTAGCCGAGTTCCTGTAATGTGTAAGCTGTGAATTGTGTGTACAGTTCCCACAGACAGATACATATCTTTTGCAAGTTGGTGGCAAGTTATCCCTTGATTTCCCACTCACTAAAGGTATCATGGGAATTAACGCAGTTAAACTTCTGAGCCCTCATCAGGATCGTCTTTCATGGACGTATGGTCTTCTTTTAAACATTTGCACCATTTAAATGTTTTACTTCGGCTAAGAGTCTCATCACCATAGAGTCTTGAAGTTTGTGTAAGTGTTAATCAATTTTATGCCTTCATTCATGAGAAACTTGTTTCGAATCCTGGTTTGACTTGAACATATGTCTAGAAACTGATGTTTTTAAGAACCTACATGAGCATGTAGACATCATCAAATAAGTTATTATGCTTGTACACTTGCTGAAGTCGCTGTGTTTTATGTATGACCTCAGGAAAGGATTTTAGCTGAACTGTGCAGTTCTTGTTTCACTCTTTTTCTTTTCAAGTTGCGTGGGACCGATTGCTCAAGCATCTGCTCCCAGGCAGACTTTCAACTTTTCCAGACTTTCAAGTTTAAGATTTAAAAAGTTCTGAGCATCAACTTTAATATTAACGTTTAACTTCTGCTGAATTCACAGCGTCCTGCTCTCTAGGAGCTGCTCATGCATCTGTGGTGCTGGCTCGAGATCACATGCGCGTGCGCAAACAGTTTGGGGAACCTCTAGCAAACAGCCAGGTGAAAAGTCTTTTACACTAAACCTTTGTAAAAAGATGAGTTGTACAGTCTGTAATAACTGTACTCGCTTGTGTTCTGCATTCAGTTCCTGCAGTTTAAACTGGCTGAAATGGCCACGAAGCTGGTAGCATCCCGGTTGCTGGTGCGTCAGGCGGCAGTCGCTCTGCAAGAGAACAGACCAGATGCAGTGTCACTCTGCTCCATGGCAAAACTCTTCGCCACTGATGAATGCTTTGCTGTAAGTGCATGATGAGAATGGATGGGAATTTAGAAAAAAAAAAAAAAACAACACAAGATTTTAGGGTCAGTCACATGTACCATGAATAGTAACCCCAAACTTAAATTAAAAAACAACGTTTTAGAAATATTTGTATATATTCCTGGTTTGGAAGGCATACTGTACATGATGTATATACGAGGGGTGTACAAGTCAAACCACGACTTGTGATGAAAAACTGCTTCATATTTCACGAAAATTGATAGATAACTTGTTGCCAAGGCAGGATCTGTCTGTGTAGACCGTGCACACATTCACTAACACCACTTCCACGTTCGGGGAATGTTTTGCCACATCCCCCGAACAGCCCTGCTGTAGTGGCAGCTCAGTATGTTAAGGCTCTGAGTTAACATACTGATCAGAAGGTAGATGGCTCAAGCTCCTGCTCTGCCAGGCTGCCACTGTTGGGCCCTTAAAACTTGTCTGCTCCAAGGGCGCCATAGAATGGCTGACCCTGCGCTCGGACCTCAGCCTCCTAACAAAGCTGTGAGATCTGAAGAATAAAGAATTTCACTGTGCAGTAATGTATGTGTGACAAATGAAGGCTTATCTTAACTTTATATAATCTAGAAATGCGAATTCCTTTTAACTTTTTTTGGAACTTATTTTAACTTGTTTTTGAGATAAATGAGAATTATTTCAATTCAGTGGATTTCTGTAGTTATCACAACTATACTGTATATAGTAGACCATATTGACTATGTTGACTATGTTTTTCCGAACTGCTATGTTTAAACCCTTAAAACCCAAGCAGCACAGATACGTGCCGGCAACACAGCCTAGGTCAATGATGATTTAAAAAAAGAAAAAGAAACTGTGTATTTGGGTTTTTGGATACATCAAGTAGAACAAAAGTTATCATTACTTTTATAAAGGGTAAATTTTACCACTACCAGAATATGTGAATGTAGTTGCTCTCAAAATGAGCATATTATTATTATTATTATCATTATTATTATTTTCATTCTTTTTGGTCATAGGAACAACCGAAAACAACAATAAAAACATGTGATCATGTGTATCTGTGCTATTTCTTTGACTATGTGACTCATTTTCTATTTTTTTTGGCTCAGTTTAAAATTCTGTTCATCATATTGGCTATTTTGCTCTAAAAAAAAAAAAAGAATATGTCCCCCTATACTGCACAATCCTGAGACCCATACATGTCAATTAAAAAAACAGCAAAACAAATAAGGGCTAAAATGCTTCGAGCTTTAAGGGTTACTTACTGAACAGAATGCAAGTGTTCAATATGATGTCACTGATTTTTGCATGACATTTTTTTATGTTCTGTTTTCTCTCCTGTGCATTCAGATATGTAACCAGGCCCTGCAGATGCACGGAGGATATGGCTACCTCAAGGACTACGCAGTACAACAGTTTGTCCGTGATATCCGAGTACATCAGATATTAGAAGGCAAGTCCATACACAAACGGCATAGAATGAGTGAGTGAGTTTGTGTGTGTATCTCTGTGTCTATGTATATGTGTTTGTGTTGGGTTGAATGGATCACTATTTATTTATTTATTAAAAGGAAGTCAAAAATTATCCACACTTTGGCTGTAGAAATTATTTGAATTAACTTCTAGAAAAGACAAATACATCATTTTTCGACATAATCCCCTCGCTATTCAATACACTTCGTCCACAAACTCTCGTATTCCCTCATTAAAAATGTTTTTCGGGTGAGCGCTGAGCCACAAATACACCGCCTTTCTTGTAGAGCTGCTTTAAGGGACCAAACAGGAAGAAGTGTGAAAGAACAAGATCAAGACTATAGGAAGGATGCTTTAGTTTGGGCAGTAGTGTCCGCATGTGCATTGTGATGCAAGATCACAACACCCTTGCATAGCAGGCCTCTCTCTGAGTTTAGGCTTCAGTTCTTCAATAAGCATCTCACTGTAATGATCAGTGTTGATTGTTGAACCCTGTTCCAATAATGTTCTTTGAGAATCCAAAAAAACTGTTAGCATCAATTGTCCAGCTAACTTTTAAACTTTCTCTTGGTCGGCGATTGAGGATGTTTCCGGTACTACCATATGCTGTTTACTCTCAGGCTCTTAGTAATGAATCTATTTCTCGTAACCAGTAAAAAAAAAAAAAAATCTATCACTGCACACTTGCTCTTCTTTCATGCAAATCACTTGTGGGGCACAAATTTTTGCTCACACTGCAGTTACATCAGATGTAACAGGTTCACATCTGCCCAGCAGTGACTGTTATGATAAGACTGTGCAGCCAACAGAAGTTTTAATCTAACTGGAGTGCGGATAATTTTTGACTCACTCTTGTAATTGAGCATATATTTCTTTGGGCTCATAGTTAAACCCTATAAACTCTCCTGACTCTTTCTTTCTTTCAGGAACCAACGAAGTGATGAGGATGATCATTTCTAGAAATTTACTGACCGAGTCTTGATCATGAACCCGGAACTCTTCAAGCGCATCACAGACTTTGTTACAACAGAAGCGACTAATCAATTATAAATGACACACAATGAGAAGCTGGTCAGAATCTCACACTTTGAAGTTAGAAATGTCTAAATAGTGTTTTGCTCTATATTCTTCATTTCATACCCTGCTCTATTAAGACATGCTGTAGGGAAACACACTTCAAACAAGAAAATCATGTTTAATAACACTCCAAGGTTCTTATTGTTACCTGTGTTACAGTGGTTTGAGTATTCGAAAGGCTGGTTTCAACATCTTGTGTCTCACCAGTTATGAAGCAGTCACTATGTGCTAAAAACTTTTAAATACACTATATTTCATCACTTTTTAAATGGTGTAGTACCACTGTGTGTAATAGTAGGGTCAAAACTTTACAAGAAAATAACTGTGTATTGGTGTATTGCTGCTGATTTGTTGCTCCAGAATTAAAGTGGACAGAGATGATAGAATAACCCTCTTATAATGCCTGTGCATTGTAACATTTGATTGTCTCTTTGGGTAAATACAATATATTGCATGTATTTTCATAGTTCTACTGCTCATTGGTCCTCAAAAGTCTCCAACTCTGTGTAATTTTACCAAAAAATGTGACCGTTTTATGTTCATATCTATAAACACATCCATGCCTCAATGCGTGAAAACAATTCAAGTAACGCACCACATTAGCCTTTTTGAATCATTCTTCATTTCAAATCAAGTATTTATTCTGGTCATGATTGCGGTATATCATATCTGTTGGCTGTTCCAAGAATCCTGGGAATGAGGCAGGAATGCACATGAAATAATACAGCTGTCCATTCCATTGTGCATCACAGACCGTATAAAAGGACTGGAAAAACCTTCTGTGATGTCACCCGTGGATTTTTAAGGAGAGGTTTTAAAGCTCAGCTGTGGGAGGGAGCTTTGTTCGTTGCCATTTTGGCAGGGGGTTGATTACTCAACCCAAACCCTGGTTAACCTGATTGGCTGGCTAACAAATTTATATGCTAAGATTACATTGCATATTATTTGGGATGGTAAGGGTTTTTTTTTTTTGTATGTTTTGTTCTGTTGTGAAGTTGTTAACATGGGGTTCTATGGGGATTGACTCACTTTGGGTGGAAATATGTTAGATCCAACTCCAAATATGTTCCCTTCAGGTGACATTACCTTGGACAATTTTTTCGAATTAAAAGGTTTTAAACTAATGGCTGAGCAGAAATGAAAAATGAGATTTACAACGCTTGGTGTCTAAATAACAGTCCTTCCACAGTGAAAGCAAAAATGTTGGCTCTTGGCCTCCGAGTGGCGCAGTGTTAAAGTGCTCGCCCTATCATCCGGAGATCGCTGGTTCGATCCCCAGGTGATGCTGTAACCTCTCACAGCCGGAGGCCTAGAGAGAGCTGATTGGCCGAGCTCTC
>JAOVVA010000052.1:11044392-11062231 GCA_028565275.1 Leiocassis micropogon | reverse complement strand
TGATTGTGTAAAGCTGCTTTGGGACAATGCCAATTGTTAAAAGCGCTATACAAATAAAATTGAATTGAATTGAATAGTCTGCTATGGTGACCCCTCAACCAGAGCAGACGAAAGACCAACAGCAGGCACACACATTTTATATATAGGTTTGACGCATGGGTGACACCACAAACACGAGGCGAGATCTTATAGGAAAAAGGGTAATTTTATTTAGAAAAAAGAAAAATGAAAAGGGTTAAAGAAGGGAGAATGGAAAGAAAGGGGTGGAAAGTATGTGAAAAAGGTGTGTGCATATTAGCAGGTCTGGTGGCAGTGCTCGGCTGACATGCAGCACAGCCTGGCGAGCGATGGCGGTGGGCAGAGTGTGCCCGCATGGGCAGCGGCTCCTGGGTCTCCATGGGCACACTTTTTTCCCAGCTGATATGGTCAGCCGTCCCCTCCCAGCTCTCTACTGGGTGAGGCCTCAGGTGGGAGTCCTTTCGACATCTGACAGCTGGGTGGCTTTACTGGCTGGGAACGGGGGCCTTAACCTGGATGCGCAGTGGCCTATTTCCCTCTTCGTCGGCAGGATCCCGAAGGCTGGCTCTAAACGGGAGTGCAAGTGCGGCGATCTAACGACTGCTTTCAGATTCGTTTCTTGGAAGGCCCTGCTCGAATGCCACTCTTCCGCGTTTTTTGCGTCCACCGAACAACTCTGCACCGTGGATCTTCAACACGATACCAGACAGACCACACCCCGAGCTACATGCCCTGCCCTGCTTTTATAACGCAGGGAGAAGCCCACGATCCATTAGCGTTGATTATGACTCAGCCGTGCCCGTTTCCAGCAGCCTCGCCCATTTGCGCACCTGCAGAAGGGAAGGCCGCCTATCTAGTGAGCCAATGGAGTGAGCGAGGAGTGACAACAGATTGAGGCGCACGCCCATCACAGACTCATGCCGAAAAGAATAAAATTTTTCAGAACTTCATTTCTGTTAAAATCATGTTATTGACTTTAACATGAACTATTAGAAATTAACATCAGATGTTGTTTCTGTCTTATATGTGCTAAAAAAAAACTGTATTTTGTATATATTGTTTAGTTTTTGTTTGGCTGCTGTTTGTGCAGGTAGTTCCATCACGTTTGTCACTGAATTTCCTCACTATACAGTAGGCACCGTCTCCATCAACTTTTATGTCATACTGTGAGGTAATAATGTAGCCTCATTTGATTACCAGACCATCATTAGGGTGATGTACTTGAGCGGAGCCGAGTGTAAACCTCTAGTATTATAACTTAGACCATTTCATTTTCTCACTACAGACTTTTTACAGTCAGGGTGAGAGAATTCAAGTTCAAGGTCTACTGTATTTAATCCCTTAGGCTTTGCTTAGATACAACTTAAAGCCACATTCATCAAAATGGTAAGTATGAAACTTTTCACCTCATCATTTTTTTGAGAATGACATTTGAGACAGTAAGTGTAACATTATGCAATGGTCTCACTTGAGAACGTTTCAGTGATTTAACCAAACTTATACATAATATTTCACGTTAGCCATTTTGTAATATTAAATAATAGCGGAAATATGTGCCAAATACATGTATTACAGACTTTTAGGCTTAAAAAACACACTTCCTATTTACAAGTCCTCCCTGTCAGGTATGGAGGAATGCATGTATGGCATATTTGCAGATGCAAGGACTTTCAATAAGAAACAAACAGAAAAAGCAAAAAAAGAAATACAGTACATGAAAAAAATGGAAAACCAGAATAACCATGGCAATAGCACAACAGCAGTAACAATAAAAGATGTGAGACACTAACTAATTGAACAAGGAAACTTAAATAATTACGCTAATCAGCCTCCCCCTTTTTGTTGAGCCTTCTGACACAGAGGCTGTGGTGTATGTCCTTTGGACTAAGCACCAAGGGGCTTGGCTTGAAGACAGATCTGTTATTTGGCCTTCTCGGACCCAGAAAGTGGAACAAGCATGAAGTTCTCAAACAAGGGAGGCGGAGCGAACACAGGGTCCTCAACCCCGGGAGTAGGAGCAAACACAAAATCCTCAAGTGTAGTGAGCACAAAATTCTCAAACCCCAGCGACAGAGTGAGAATGATGTCCCAGGTGGTGGACACAGTGCACTGCTCTCCAGTCCTGCTAACAGAAACAGCAGAATATTCTTGGTGCTAAAGAACATAAGCCATAGCCTTAACTAGGCACAGAGGGCGCAGTATCTGGCTAAGACAGGGCCGGGCACGACTCAGGAGGCTCAGGTGGCGCAGGGAAGGAATGACTCAGGTGGCGCAGGATGTGGTGCTCTGGGTTTTCCAGGCTGATTGCCCTGACACACTGCAACATGAACACAAACCACAAAGCATTCATGGGCCTTGCAGGGGTTATCCCTGACACCCTCCAAGACATGATGTTTAAAAAAAAAATAATAATAATTTTTTTGTTTTAAAAATGTTTACCGAATGATTCATCATGAGGTTCTGTGAAGCCCATGAGATCACACAAAGGGATTTGTTGGAAGTATTTTTCATTTAGCATTTTATCTCATGTTAAGATATTGGGATAAATCAATCACGTTGCATTTTTAGATCACTGAATTTAAAAGAAAACATACTTTAAGGAAATAATTTGCGGTCATGAGGTAAGTGCTGCATTAAGAAGCTTATTCTGACCAAGTTGGCTTTAAAATCTACTCATAGCTAGTCAGTGTAACTTACTGTCAAAAGAAAAAACGTTTATACAGGGCACAAGATTTTGTAAGATACATATTAAAAATGTAATTAGTGAAGTGGTTTGCTCAAACAAAGTGGTCCTCTTGAGCTGGTCCTCTACTCGCACTAAAATCAAGTAAAACCATCTATCTTGAATCCTGGTCAGTAGAAACAGTGTGCTCTATTTTATCAGTTCATGTTTCTGAGTACAAGTTTATGATAGCAGATTTTCTTTTTTGTAGCAACAGTTTTGTCTGGCTAGAGACAGAAAGTGATACTATTTTTATATCTGTACTGTCAGGAAATTAAAATGTCTTCGGTAGGGCAAATACAGCATACACCAATTATGAGAATGTAACAAACATGCCTTTTCCCCTCACAGTGTGAGTGCATCTCTACCCACATGGGTCAGGCTGCTGTTCAGATTGGCAATGCCTGCTGGGAACTCTACTGTCTTGAACACGGCATTCAACCAGACGGGCAGATGCCCAGCGACAAAATCATTGGAGGTAGAGGTGATTCCTTTAACACCTTCAGTGGGACTGGAGCTGGAAAACATGTCCCCAGGGCTGTGTTTGTGGATCTGAATCCTACTGTCATAGGTAAGATTAAGATTTTTTGCATGGCACTGTAGGTACCAGTGGTCTGGAAGTTAATATGATTATGGTTTAAAAGATCCCCGGGTGATGCTGTAACCTCTCACAGCCGGAGGCCTAGAGAGAGCTTATTGGTCGAGCTCTCTCAGGGGGAGGGATGAGAGGTACTCAGTGCTCCCACATTAATGACGGCTCTACAAGCCAATCAGGGGCGTCTGTGAGCTCGCGCAGGCGGAGGGAGCGTTTAGCGCTGTTCCTCCAAATGTGTTACGCCGCCCCCACTGGTGCGTCAGCGAGCAGTTCGAAAAGATGGTCGGTGATGCCACGTGGATCGGAGGAAACACGTGGGTCGGTCTGCGGTCCTCCCAACTGATTGGCAGTAGAAGCTTAATGTGGGAGCCGCCAGTGACTGCGTGGAATTGGACACTACAAAAAATTAGGGGAGAAAATCGGAAAATTCTGAAAAAGGGGGATAAATAAAAAAAATAATAATAGTCTTTTCCTCTAGATGACGTCTGCACTGGAACATACCGCCAGCTGTTCCACAATAAGCAGCTCATCACAGCAAAGGAGGATGCTGCCAACAATTATGCCCATGGTCACTACACTATTGGTAAGGAACTGATTGACCTAGTGCTGGACAGCATCCGCAAAATGGTGAGTATTATTTGCATCCTGTTGTAAATTTGTACAGATTTCTTTTTTTAATCATTAACTGATCAGCATTCATTATCTTTCCAGGCTGACCAATGCACAGGCCTTCAGGGTTTTCTGGTCTTCCACAGCTACGGTGGTGGAACTGGTTCAGGTTTCACTTCCCTACTGTTGGAACGTCTGTCTGTTGATTACGGTAAGAAGTCAAAGCTGGAGTTCACCGTCTCCCCAGCTCCTCAGGTGTCTACTGCTGTGGTGGAGCCCTACAACTTCATTCTGACCCCCCACACCACCCTAGAGCATTCCGACTATGCCTTCATGGTGGACAATGAAGTCATCTATGACATTTGCAGAGGAAACCTTATTCATTGAGTGTGTCTCCTACATGCACCAACATGAAAAGGCTGAATAGTCAGATTGTATCCTCCATCACTGTCTCCATTCAAGACCAAGCGCACCACCCAATTTGTGGACTGGTGTCCCATTGTGCTCAAGGTGGGCATAAACTACCAGCCTCCCGCTGTGGTTCCAGGTAGAGTAACACTTTGCAGAGGCCTGGGCTCATTTTGATCATAAGTTTGATTTGATCTGGTATTTTTGTGCACTGGTGTGTTGGTGAGGGCAGGAGGAAAGACAAGTTCTCTGAGGTCAAAGAGGACATGTCTGCCCTGTCGAAGGATTATGCTGACTAAAAGCTTGAGGTGCTGACTCTATTGAAGGCGAGGGAGAGGAAGGAGTGGAGAAAGTGTGCAGAGTGCGTAAAGCCCCAGGTTCTGATCTGCTGTCTGTTTTGTTTGATTTCTTCTGTGGTTTTTGTTTATGGGTCATGATGCATTTGACCCTGCTGGGTGTTTCCTCCAGTGATGTTCTATAGCAACAGCTTAACAGTTCAAAGCAAGGGAAGAGGCAGTGGCGTCAGTGCACAGAAGCAACCCAGTCCATAGATGCTCACAGTGGGGCCGACAGAGCAGCTCCCAGCCTAAGGAAGAGGCAGATAGCGCAGACCACCAGGAGGAGGCAGGAAACGCTGCTCCCACCTAGTTTAGCAATGCTTTTGTCACCTTCTGGCTTTGCGGACACCATGCTGGCACCACAACCTTGTTTTCTAGACATTGTTCGGCATCAAGCATTCCCCAAAAGCCCAGGAAGCAACCCCACTTGCTCAGACCCAGTGCCTGTTTCTGTTCTGATACTGTTTATCTACAAGAACTCTCCATACAAATACAGAATACCATTGGTAAAACACAGAAAAGAAATGTAAAATTACATGCAACTGATCTTATATAAATGTCAATTGTCTGTAATTTAAAGCTGTTAAGACCCTGAACAAATAAAGCCAAAGAAGAAAACGTACTTTGAATGGCAATCTTTTATTTAAAACTTACATCAACAAATGTGACAATTAAAGTTACTAGTCACAAGGCTTATTGAAAATATAAACATAAGCACATGAATGAAGTATGACAGCACTAATAACCTTGTATATTACATCCAACCCCTTACATTTGTTAAATTAGAAAGTGTTCTTCTCTTTTGTAGAGGTGAATTAGCAGTTTTTATTGTAAACATAAAAACAAAAAAGACATGAGTGTTCTATAGTAAGGCATGTAATCAAGTCAAGCCAAGACCAATGACAACCATTAAAGCCATTATACTGTACCACCGTGCAAATGGGTTTTCATTAAAAATAAATAAATAAATAAACCATGAAATGTCAGTACTTAATTACAGGGAATATTGGCTCTGCGTTTGCAGTAACTTAACACTGTGACACCACTGAGTAAACAAAGAAAAGAATGGATATTAATTTCAAAGACTGAGCTGAACATAGACTTTCTTTTGCAGCTCAGTCTAAGGGAAATGACGTTTACCAGTTGGACCCAGTCAGCCCTGCACCCAGTCACAGTCCTCCACACAAGATATAACATCACAGTTATTTAATTTCAGCATGGCTCAAGTTTTTAAAATACTGTTAAAAAAGAATATATTAACCTCATGGAAATTTGCCCGTACCTAACCATACCGTAAATACATTAAACAAAATGTAAAATCTGTCCTTTTATTCAAATCCAGTTGTGAAAAGTTGAGAGAAGATGTACCCTAAGCTGTAACTGCTGGCAAAGTGACTTTCACACAACACTGAATTAAGCATCTGAATACTTATAAAGATGTAAGATTTCAGTTTTTGATATGTGCTAAATTTGTAAAAATGTCTATAACTATATTTTTGCTCCGTCATGTCGGTTATTGTTGCAGATTGGTGGACAAAAAAAGGCATTTTTTCGATTTTCAAATTAAATGTACAAATTAAAATATGCTAAAATTAAAAGTGTGTAAAAGCAGCTGTGTGTGGCAATAAAGCTCAAAACTAATCTAAAAACTAAGAATCGTTATATTGGTTCTGAGCCACATTTTTACAATCCCACTCTGTTAAATTTTCCATACTTTTTGTTCTCCACCACCCCATACTGCAAAGTACTTATTCCTTCTGAAGCTGGGAAGCCAAACATTGCTGTAACAGAAGTGTGAACCTAAATATGTTGGAAAGATGGAGCCTCATGAAACCATCATGAAGTGCCTGGGCATCCTCAATCTGCAGTGAAAATATCTTTGATGATGCTATGACTGATGTCGTCGCCCTCCGTCTAATAATGCTATTTTAATAGCATCATCAGAGCAATAGCAGTATCAAAGCAGGGGCGATGACAAGGCTGTTTTAATAGTGCTGATGTCATAAATGTGCAAGGGCCCTCTTGTTCTTCTAAGGATTCTTATTTTCCATTTATTTACTTATTTATTTATTTATTTATTTCAATCACCTGGGCCCTTTTGGGGGGTTTTAACATTGGGGGGTTTTAACAAAAACTCGTGGAAATCGGCACACAGGTTGAAATCTGCTGCCATTAGGAGGACTGTGGGTCTGGGTCTTCACAGGAGATTTAGCTGCATATCTCATACACACTTGAGCACACATATATGTCAAACTCTGTACACTTCTAGATCTCATTGAGCTGAACAATTTTCAATATGCATGTCATGGGCTCAACTCAAAATAAGATCATATATTTTGGGTCATTTGCAAAGTGCGCATTTATGCCAGCACTACTAAATACGTACACTACACATCCTACACACATTTTGGCATTTTTGCAAAATGCACGTTTATGACATCCTCACTATTAAATGCACACACACACAATATACACACACACACACTATACACACACTACACACACACATATACTACATACACACACAACACATCCTACACACGCACAACACATCCTACGCACACACTAGGATGTAGGATGTGTTGTTTACAAAAATAATTCAAAATAATTCTGTCCTCAAAAAAAAACAACTTTTACAGTCTTTATAGGAATGATACATTGAATTAATAATGTCATATTTATGTATTTAGTATCAACCTTAAATGGCATTTCATGTGGTTTCTACTACTCCTTATGTAATCTGATATCATGCAATAAACACAAGTTAATGTCTGATGTCACAGTTGCCAAAATCCTGGTTTTGCAACCTGAGCTTAGGTTACTCTCCATGCAGAGTTTGCATGTGCATGAGTGGTTAAGACATTGGATTTCTGACAGGAAGGTCACGAGTTCAAACCTGCCCCTAAACCTCTGCTACTCAGTTGTATAAAATGAAGTAAATGGAAGTCACTCTGGATAAGGAATGTCTGTGAATTGCTGTCAATGCAAATGTAGATTGCCCCTGGGAGTGAATAATAATGCGTGTATGTGAGGTGTGAATGTGTATATGTGATGCACTGCATCCCATCCAGGGTGAGTTCTCTCATTCAGTGTTGCTGGGATTGGCTGAAGAATCACTGGTGACATGTTAAGGGTATGCATAGAGATTTAAAACCAGGAGTTACTCCTTATAGTGACACCTTCACAAACTGAGGATCCCCTGGCTGTTGCCATGGCGGCAACAGAGACTTAGCTTGACAGGCTGGTACGTGACAGGGAATACCTGTGAGTCATTTGTAAACAGCCACATTAGTAAACAGGAGAAATGGCTTTATCTCACCTGTTTATATACTTTATCACATCACAGTTCTCTCTCCTTGATCATGTACTTGAAAACTGAACCAAACATCTCGTTGTACACATCCTCAGAATCAGTTTTAGTGACAGTGCTCCCATTTTTCAACGTCCATTGTTAAATGTGGCAACACAGCGGAGTAGCAGTTAGCGTTGTTGAGGGTTCGAGTCTCGCTTTTAGAAAAATGGCTAGGTCTGTGTGCATGGAGTGTGCATGTTGCTTACTATACTGCATAGGCTAAGTAGTGTTTCCAAATTGTCCATAGTGTACAGTATGTATGAGTGTGTGAGCATGTGCATACTGAATATCTCAAACCTGGTTAAGGAGGTTAAATGGAGCGGTGCAGATATCTCCCTTTGGTAAAATCTAAAGACGACAGAAATTGATGAAAGGGGAAGAGCCATCTATACCAGTGGGAATTGGATAAGAAATGAATTAATAATGAAGTAATATTTTAACCAATATTATATGTGCTCTATAAAATAAATTATCATGAACAATTCTTCGCACTTTTTTCCGAGTGTTTAGTGAGTAGCAGTATGGAAACAATGCACATGGTTGGCTTCAAGCGTCTCACATTTTTGTGCCACCCATCCTGACTGGTAAATTATATAAATAACTAAACAGATAAGGAAGCTTTAGGTTAAAAACTAATAGGTCGCCATTAATATTGACAATACAGCAATAAAACAGTCAACATCTTGTAATTACAATCACTTACAATTTACCTACAAATCAATTACAGTTACTTGCAGACAGTACTGAACATTAAAGGACACCATGCTGTTCAAAATAGAACAGAGCATATTTCAAGTAGACATCCATGTAATTGCCTCTAATACTGTATGACAAGAGAGTTTTGCTTTGGTAACTCGAATAAAACCTATATTAAAAAAAGTATTCTAAAAAAAAATCAGGAAATGAAGTGGTATGCACCGTCTCATTCCCAGCTAACTTTCTCCTAATGGAGGAACTGCAGCATGCTGACCATCTGTTCATCTGTTCATCAGTTTTATTATCTATTCATCTTCAGAGACATCCAAATGGCCTTTGTGAAGAATTTCTTACATTTTTCTACTTTAGGCATTATGTTCTAACAAGCAACACTGTCTTGCTACCTTTCAACACAATTCACTTTGACTATCTTTTATGATCTATAATAATTATCCTTGACAATTCTTGCAACTGTTTGAAAAACATGATTTAAAAATTCCGTTCTTGAAAAAGTCCTCATATAGACTGTTACCCAAATCACTGCCACTTAAACCATTCACCAAAATCCACTAGATGGCAATGCTACCACGAATTAAATCTGTTCCTTTGGTTATATTGTATGTTTAATCAGACTGAAATCAGAAAATCTGTTCATCTGTACAGAACTGGTTACATACAGATTGAAATTATTCAGATTTCTTCACATCATTGTTCATATTATTGTTCAGTTGTATTCACTAAATTCATTGACACTGTAATATTAGGGAGTTTGATCCCTAAAAAACTATGTCTTAAGTCTGCACTTAAAACTAATAGAGGTCAAATGGTGTGGGTTTTATTGTTCCTGAGAGGCTGTGAGGTCTGCTCACTCACACTCCTCCTTTTCAGATACCCTGACTTTATACTTCCATGTCACACCCCTGTTTCTATTCCTCCATAAAGCTCTTATTGCTTTTGCGCCAGGCAATAACAAATCACTCCGATGGCTTTGTCTTCTCTTGATGGCTGTGTCTTGGAGATTGTGTGCACGTGTGTATGGCCAGCTGGGCCTTTTGTTGCATGTAATGTGGATCATGCCCTCTAGTGACCCAGAGCTCCAACAGCACTGAATTTATTGAGTAAGAGAACAGGTTTCTGGAACAGAGACACATGGCCATATGGCACTACAACTGGACTGACAAGAACAGAAGAAATTGAATTTGTTCTAAAAGTTCTTAGCCAGCAAGAACCCTGAACCTGTTTTACTTCCCTAGTGTATGTGTACTCTATAGTCGTTTTAGAAAATGGGCATTTTGAATCCAAGAACAAACTCCGGAGGTCATTATTTCAGATACCAGAACCAAGATTGCTGCTCATAATTCCCAGCTGAGCTCTGTTTGAAAACATCACACAGTACTTTCACAGAATGTTCTAATGCCTGCCTGTGTCATCTGTTGTTTTTGATCCTAAGCAGTGACTCAGTGGCAGGGTTTTGAGTTCGGGGAGACATTAGGCATATCGGTGAAAAGGCAGGACGTGAGAAGAATTATTGCTCCTGTTGTGTTGTTTGTGTTAAGGTATAATTAATTGTTTCTGATTGACTACTTAATGCCTTTCAAATGAATAATCAACTCAGACTCAGAACACTGCTTTCTTCCTGCGTTCTTTTTTGCATGCATTTCAACTAGTTATGGGAATCAGTATCCATTCCTTAAACAATCATTGGTTTAAGTAAACCAATAGATGATCAATTTATAATCAGTTTAACTGCACAATACAATGCTTCATGCACTTGTGTCCAGAAAATAAAATGCACTATTACTACATTCAGAGTACATGACTCATACGTACATCAACTAGGATTACTCACGTAAAAATAAGATTCAAATATTGTTGCATATAACTTATCCTTAAAGCACAATGATTTATTTTCATATATTCCAGTTAGGAAGCTGGGGTCAGAGCGCAGGGTCAGCCAGGATACACTTTGCTCAAGGGCTCAACAGTGGGGTTTATACCCCCAACCTTCTGATCAGTAACCCAGAACCATAATCATTTGTGCCACCAACGCCCATAAGCATATTTTATAGAATATATTAACTTTACAAGCACAACACAGGGCCAAAGCAAAAGTACATTGTCATTGTAGGCCAACTAGTATTTACCATTGTACACATTCTCTTTGTGGGATATTTTGCATATAATATATTTTACATTACATTACAGCATTATACTGTACATCTGAGCAATTGAGGGGGGGAGGGGCAAGGGCCTTGCTCAAGAGCCCAACAGTGGAGACTTGGTTGTGGTGGGGTTTAAACACGGGACCTTCTGATCTGTAGTCCAATATCTTAACTACTGTCATGTTAAGATTTTTTTTCATTGATGGTTTACTTGTATATTTTTTTCTAAAACCAAAGCACTACTCGGGAGTGGCCTTTTTTCCAGGAAAATTGTACTCTAGTTAACGTTACCTTGAGATGCATCGTCATTCACTTCACACAATCGTGTTGTGAGCATGCGCACTTATTGGCATTATATGCATTAAAAAACATGCAGCGTACCATGTTTTAGGAATTTTTAACAATTCAAATTGATTGCCATTTTCTAAAGATTCTATTCCCATTGTAGCACAGCAGCATCACTTATGATTTGTGAACTAACATCTGATTACAATTTGAATAGATTTGTCCTGTATTCATTTGTCTATTACACTCATCTATTATCTACTCATCAGCTTGATCCGAAGCATGACATTCTCTGTGTAAGAAAACCACACTAACTCATGAGGTTTTTAGTCACGTTTAGACATACAAACTGTTTTAATCACTGCAAACATACACGGAGTGATCTTCGTACACCGTGTTGATCTTGCTTTAGAAAAAAAGCCGGGAGCCAACATTCCATTCACAAAACAAACTTTGTGCCAGTTTACCATGGCTCTGCTCTTTTTTTTTTCTTTTTTTTTTGGATCTTGCTTTTGGATCTTGCTTTAGAAAAAAAGCCGGAGGTCTAGAGAGAGCTGATTGATAGAAAGATGGCATCCCTCAGAGGGGAAGGATGAGAGGTACTTAGTGCTCCCACATTAATCACAGCTCTACAGCCAATCAGGGGCGTCTGTGAGCTCACGCAAGCAGAAGGGGCGGATAGCGCTGTCCTCTGAGTGTGTTACGCTGCTCCCAATGTGGAGCAGTTCAAGAAGATGCGGTCGGCTGGCATCACGTGGTTCGGAGTACACATGTGATGGTCTTCGGCCCTCCCGGCTGAGTGGTAGTAGTAGTCTTAATGTGGGAGCCCTCTAGTGACGGGGAGGAATTGGATATGATTAAATTAGGGAGAAAATCTGGAAAAATTACCCCTACCCCCCACCCAAAAAAAAAAAAAAGACTATGAATTAAATAGAAACAAGAACACTCGTTTGTGGCTGAATTGGCAAACCCCTGCAGCCAGAAACCTGTAGTTTTTTCTTGACAATTAAATATGTCACTTTGTGCAGTCTGAAGACATCTGATACAGTAAATACTACCTTTATCTGTCTTGATTTAACACGGTGTAATATTGTTATGAACTGCTTGCAGTGTTGCAGTGTTTAGCCTGACTGGAGTAAAGGCTCATTTCTAATTACACATTAAAACATACACATGCCATTAGATGCAACTTGACAGTGCACATTTAAACCCGTGTTTGGATGGAAGTACAATACCCATAAAAGCTTGGCTGAATCAAACAAAATCAAATTCAGCCCCCAATATTCCTCTGTGACTTCCTCACTGTTGACAAATGGCTCCCCTATTTGCCCTTCAAATCCTGCACCAAGGCTCACAGTGACCCTTTCATAGGAGTCAAATTCACTTAGGTTTATTACCATTGCTGACTATGACCTTGGTCGTTTTATGTCCTAGACTCCCCTATTGTATTTTTTAGGGTCACAGAGTGGAACTTGTTTTCACTTGGAGAGCCCTCAATTATGTTAGCCCTTCACAGCAGACACAAAGTCAATGGAGGAAAAAGTGTGGCTGCTTAAAGAGGGGGAAAGAATGAAATGGGACACTTACAAGGGAGTCACTTACTCCATTAGACAAAATAAAAAAGTTGCACATTAGAGTCTAAAATAAGACATCGCAGTGTTGAAAATAAGACATACTACACAGCTGTCCCAAATCGATCCTATTTCATTCAAACTGACCTTAATAATCTAGATCAGATTCGACTCTTTGGCCTTGGCAACTGTTATTTAAGCAAATACAGTATCAGCTTCTACATAGTAGTTAAAGCCACTGTTTCATGTTACAGATGATGTTCTAGTTAGTGTTTGTCACATGTAGACTACACTGATCAAACGTATGCTATTTTGCATGAAAAGTCTGCACTTAAAATTCTTCTTCGTCTTTCGGCTGTTCCCTTTCAGGGGTCGTCACAGCGAATCATCTGCCTCCATCTAACCCTATCCTCTGAATTATATTTGTGATTCGCATCATTGATTTGGCAAATGTTTTACGTCGGATGCCCTTCCTGACGCAACCCTCTGCATTTATCCAGACTTGGGACTGGCACAAGAAGACACTGGATTGCGCCCCCGTGGTTGCATTAAAAGTCTGCACTTAAAATAGAGCTTTTAAAAGCTATATTAAAGCAATACTCTTAGATCTAGGCTAGTATTGTGTTGTGTCTTAGTAATTAATCAATTAGATAATTACACTATGTTACTAGGTTGTTATACGTAATAAATCTGTTGACATCTGTGGGGTGTATTGATCAGTCACAAGGTTTACTTTTATCCCCAATTTTGCCAGAGCGTGCTGGAATAGGAGATAAAAAAAATATCATATCCCCAAAATCCAAACCTGATCATCCGACAAGTGGTAATTATTTAAAAAACACCTAATGGAATTGTTCTCTGTATAATGTGTTGAAGTAAAATGGCTCAGCACAGTGTGCATGCACAAACATACTTACACACACGTACACAGAGTACACACATACACACACTCAAAAGAAAACTCCCTGGTTCTCTCTGACCTCAAAACGACGAGACAGCAGCCTCAGTGTGTATCAGAGTGAGTTTAGTCTAAGTGTTGGTGGGTGGCCATGCCTGGAAGTCAAGATTCTCCACAGCAGATGCCAAAGGCTAGTCTGGCAACGCAACTCTACCGCATCGGCGAGTAAGTTATAAACAGTTTGTTTAAGTGTGTATAGACTTTTAAAACTAAGCAACCTAAAGTCGAAAGAAATGTTTGCTTCCTACTGTACATAGATTTTTATGTCAAATTAAACGATAAATGTGTGAGCCTTACGGAGAGCAATGCAGTTGCTATTACTATTCATAGATTTATACAGTAAAATGTCACTGATTTTATTTTGTCTTATGAAGACGCAAAGCTGTGTGCAATGATTTTTTTAAATATATTTTTTTTATTACTTAATAAAAATATTTGTTCTATATAAATTCTGTCACTGTATGCAGGCCTCACATGGCCACTAAATGTATTCATTCTTGACAATATTTTTTATGTGGTCAAATATTTATTTGTAAAATAAATATTCTTATAAGGAAATGCTTGAATAAAAGGGTAAACAATTAAACATCAAAGTTATGATTATTATTTACTGGTAAGTTAATAAAAGGATTAAAATCATCCAACCAAAACTATTACTATTACAGAAACATTACTGCTAATTTTGCTACACACAATAAATTAAAAATATATATAAATAAATGTTAGGTGCAGAGGCAGCACAGTGGTGTAGTGTTAGCACTGCTGCCTTGCACCTCCAGGGTCCGGGCTCGATTCCCAGCCAAGCTCGATTCCCGTGTCTGTGTGCGTGGAATGGTCTCCCTGTGCTTGGTGGGTTTAATCCGGGTAATCCGGTTTCCTCCCACAGTTCAAATATATGCAGATTAGGCTAATTGGCGTTCCCAAATTGCCCGTAGTGTGTGTGTGTGCCCTGTGATGGACTGGCCTTTCCAGGGTGTACCCTGCCTCGTGTCCTAAGTCTCCTGGAATAGGCTCTATGCCCCCCGTGACCCTGAACACAGGATAAAGTGGTAAAGATGATGAGTGAATGAATGAGTGAGTGAGTGAGTGTTAGGTGCAGCTCTAACAGACAACCTAGTGTTCGGATTGTGAAGCAACCACATCATCTGTATCTGTTATGAGCTCCAAATAGAAGAACATTTTATCTGTCATCTATATAAATAAAAGAAATATTTTGTCTGTACATGTCAAAACTCTTTCAATAATATCGTTTCATTCTGAAAGAATCATGTCTGTATGTCTGTCCAGATTTTGTCACAGCATCAAACTGGCTTGACAGAATTTATTAAAACTTTGGTATTTGTTAGGTATTTGCAATGCAGTACAAGCCACCACAATCGTGAGAATTTTAACATGCTTTAGTCAGACAAAAAAACATTAATCTTTCTCCGATCGTCCATTTCTCAACTGTGATTCACTCTTTGATTACTGAACAGGGAGTGTATTTGGCTGATACCGAAAGAAGTACAACTTTGTGCAAACAAGGTGTAAGGTACTTAACCTTAAAAATTGTTTTAAATTTTTATGAATAAGGTAGGCAGAGAGTTCTACCATATAGAAAGACAGGCAGACATGGGCTTACATGGGCTTCAACCTGAAATAATAATATCACTGATTATATTAAAGCTGATCAGCTTATTTTTAGCTTTAACCTTTTATCTATTTGTACAAACCCGACAGGTACTTACGCCAGTGTATATTACATTACAGAAAATATTTTTTTTATAATAAAATAATAATAAAATCTTTTTATTATTATTGCATGTCTCAGCTTGTTAGGAAGCTTGGGTCTGAGGGCCGGGTCAGCCTTGCTCAAGAGCCCAACAGGGACATACTTAAAGTGCTGTTGTTTGAACCCTCCAACCCCAGGGGCCACTGCCCTAATACTGATTGTGCTCCAAATCTTAGAAATTATTTGCATTACAAAATTATTGTTTTCTGTATGAGCCTAATGTAATATTTTAATACATTTATTTGGTTCTGTTTCCAAAAATATCTACAGATTAGTAGTCTATTTTAAACCACAGTGACTCTAAACAGGCGTTTACTAAGGGTGAAGGAATTAACTTTGAACATGCATCATGCGGCTTTTACATTAATGAATGTGGTCTTTATCTAGTCAGCTTCTGATGGCACCATCAAATGAAAGTAAACCTTCTGCTTTCTTATCTCTTCTGTATTCCTTGCTTAACACCTCTTATCTTAACCCTAGCATGTGAAAGAAAAAAAGGTATTTCCATCTTGAACCCATGACCTGTTTATTGAATAATGTGGCTACATTAAGTTGTTTCCCTAATATTAAACATAGCTGAAAATAATAGTATGTCTTAACAAAGGACACTAGCGCATTAGTTAGAGGTAATTTGATCATGCATTCCCAGAGGATTGGAGCGTTTTGCTACAAGCGCAAAAATGCATCCTTATAAATCAAACTTATAATACTATCTTTTTAATTTAATTTCTTTTTGATTTAATTGCTTATCCAGGTTTGAATCATGCAGGTTATTTCATAGTTACATATTTGCACACAGCTGCAAACCTAAAATACTGTCTGTCCGTGTGCGGGTGTGACTGTGTGTGTGCGTGTGTGTATTTATACAAACCAAACACAGCTGTCAGGTCTAATAGCTTTCAAAATGTGCACTTTTATTATAACAGAGAAAGAGCCATAGACAAATGGCTAACATGCAATGCATATTTTGAATGACCGAAATCCTTCACAGACAATGGAAATCTTTTTAGTAAAGAGGAGGACAAAGCGTTACTTATGCTGATATAATGGTCCAGAGACCAAGCTCTCCGAACATGAAGAAAGTGTGTGGCCACTTGATAATAGATGTCATTATACTGAAGTGTTAAAGCATCACACAGTACTTTTGCACAGTGTTCAAGCCAGTATCATCTGTTGTTTTTGAAAGTAAGTAATGACTCAGTGTTCTCTAACAGCTTCTGGCATTGCTGGTATGAGGGATCTAAATAGATATGCGATTGGCTCATTCACAGCTGCGCCAGAATCCAGTTTCCCATGATGCATTAGTGATGCTCTGTACAATGAAGTGAATAATGAGGCCAGTTTCGAACCATTGGTGCTCTAAACCTAATGTCAAATACTGCAATAATGAGATTGTGAATGTTGGATATTTTAGAATTGCAGTGGGGTTAAAAAAAAAATAGACATTTAAAAACAGATTTAAAATCTGGGATTTTTTTTGTTTTAAAAATGGAAACAAAAGGTTTTAGAATTCTGAAATATTTTAACCAGTAAGGTAAAGAAAGAGACAGCTGTCCAGAATATTATATTTGAATATATTATTTATTCATAAAAATCTATTTCCTTAGCAAATTTGACCATTTTAATTGGTTTGTACTAAAGGTCAGATTTAGCTAATCTCTTCTGTTGAAAAGTGTGTAACAGTTCCAATATGTCACTAATGACAAAGCAATACAATTTGTTGTATTAGCCACCTGGCCAAAAGAAAAATTCTCACACCTTAATATTTCCTTCCACCGCCTTTTAGCTTTGATTACGGCATACAGTGTGGCGGCCAATTCATGTGTGAAAATGATCCCACAACTACAATCTTTCACAATCTGAGTTCTGGAATATAGCTGTGCCGTCAGAGAAGAAAAACTCCACAGATATGATAATCTGGTCATCCAGCACATTTAAGCCATCAGCTGGCTTTATTTTATTACATTATGGGTACACCACTTTATGCTCTTCACTTTGGGATAGGGTGAAAATGAACTCATAAGACCCTGTGATATTTTTCCATTGAACCAAAGTCCAGTCTTTATGCTCCCTAGCAAATCAAAGCATGTTTTTCTCAATTACTCTCATTAATAAATGTAGACGTAAACAAAATGTTTTTTTTTTTTTTTTTTATGTCTACATAGTTGTGTAGTCCCAATCATGTGGGTTCTTGACACCTCTGCTCCCTGTAGCCTCACCGTTCCATTTGGGTCCCTCTCATTCACACACATGTATTCCGTCTTGCTGCAGCTAACTTTCATTCCTCTGCTTTCCAGAGCATACCTCCACCTCTCCAAATTTTCTTCCACCTGTTCCCTGCTCTCGCTACAAAG
>JAOVVA010000052.1:11013505-11044292 GCA_028565275.1 Leiocassis micropogon | reverse complement strand
CTAACCTGCTGCACATCCTTCCCATCTCTATCTCTCTGCCTCGCCAACCTGTACAGATCCATCTCTCCCTCCTTACTATCCAATCTAGCATACAAGTCCTCATATGCTCTTTGTTTGGCCTTTGTCACCTCTACCTTCACCTTACGCTGCATCCCTCATGTCTACTACCTTCAGTCCTCTCAGTGTCCCACTTCTTCTTTGCTAACCTCTTACTCTGTATACACTTCTGTACATCCTTGTTCCACCACCAAGTCTCCTTGTCCACTTTTCCCTTACCTGATGATACACCAAGTACCCTCCTTCCTGTCTCCTTGATCACATTGGCTGTAGTTGTCCAGAAAGCACCTCCTGACCACGCATAGCCTGTCTCAACTCTTCCCTGAAGACTACACAACATTCTTCCTTTTTCAACGTCCACCACTTTGTCCTCTGCTCTGCCTTTGTCCTCTTCACCTTCCTCACCACCAGGATTATTTTACACGCCACCATTCTGTGTTGTCTGGCTACAGTCTCCCCTACCAACACTTTGCAGACACTGATCTCTTTCAGATTACAACATCGACACAAGATGTAGTCTACCTGAGTGCTTCTGCCTCCACTCTTATATGTCACCCTATGTTCCTCCCCCTTCTGGAAGAAAGTATTCACTTCTGCCATTTCCATCCTCTTTGCAAAGTCCACCACCATCTGTCCTTCTACATTCCTGTCCTGAAGACCAAACCTGCCCATCACATTTTCATCACCTCTGTTCCATTTCCCATCATGTCCATCAAAGTCTGCACCAATCACCACTCTCTCACCTCTGGGGATGCTCTGCATCACTTCATCTGACTCACCCCAAAATTTTTCCTTCTCTTCCAAATCACATCCTACCTGTGGGGCATAACCACTAACAACATTGAACATCACTCTTTCAATTTCCAGCTTCAGACTCATCACCCTATCTGATACTCTCTTCACCTCTAGAACATTCCTTACAAACTCTTTCAGAATAACTCCTACTACATTTCTTTTCCTATCCAATATGAGGCATAAAAATAAAGCATATAAATCACAAGTAAAAATAAATAATAAGAAGAAGAACTAATAAGAAAAATGAAGTTGAATAACGCAGTGCAGCCTTGATGTGCAATTTTGTGTGTGGGAGTGACACCAGTGCAAATAGTATTAATTGTGCAAATAACTTAGTGTTTGTGTGAAGAACAGTATGAAAGTGACAATGAAACTAAGTCTTTGTGCAATGTATGTAATAGTGAGAGTAACTGAGCAGACTCTGAAGCTACCAGATGAAATGTTAATAATTTCATTATTAATCACAGCTGTGTGATTCCTACTGGCATTTAAAATTTTTTTACTTATATATATTTTTCATATTTATATTAAAATAACTTCACCAAGCATTTAAGTCATCTCTCATCATCACTGTCATTCTGTCATCATTGTTTTTTTTTCCCGATTACATGTCTTCTGTTGATAGTTCAACACTATCCTTCCTGGTTTTTAATACTGTTTTGCACAGTTCGTAACCCAATTCCGGTCATTTCCGGTAATGTTGCCAGATAGTGTACATTTTGTATTCTTTCACCTTTAGAGCTGCTCTTTGATCTAATTGTTTTTTTTTACCCTAAACAGAATGCAATAAAATACAATACTTTGATGTGGACTACTTTAGCAGGCACAAGTTTGGCATTCAATTCCTAAATAGCAATCCTCTACTTATTGTTTTCTATTTAAAAGAGAAAGTGATGTAGGAACTGTGTGTACTTTCTGTAGTACATTTTGCATTTTTCACTAATGACTGGGTTTCAATCTGACACGGAATATTCTCTATATGCATTAGCGTCTCTCTCACATGTAATTTATACGTCATGGTTCTGTCACTATCTACTGACATTTTTAGGGTGAATCACAATGTGTTTGGTCTCATAAAATATTTGAGAAATAAATAAATAAGAATAATATCCAGGTATATTAAATCATTGTCAGATTACGTGTAAGGGCATTAATTGTATGGCTTTATTAACAGGAAACGTTTAGGTATGAGGAACATTAAAGTAGACAAAACTCTTGTCTTGTATTCTTATATTAATATAATGTATGCTTATATAATCTTTAATCATATACAGTACTGTATGATTATTTTACAGTAGTGGGAAACAAGGATGGAATTGCTGTGGAGAAAAATAAGGACCTTCTAAGTGTAGCATCAGCAGCATACACCGGTTTGAACAACTGCAGTATCACATTTTGGCTTCTGTGATACTGTCGATCAGCATATCCTTTACTCGTTCATTTACCGTACATGGACTTCTACTGGCTTGCCATTTTTAAACTGCTCGAAAGAATAGGCACTTGAGCCACACACTAGATAGGAAATGATATCTGGAAATGAAAGAGGATGTAACATGTTCAGATTATTATTCCTGTTCTATTCCTTTTCCTACGCTGTTTGGGTCCACACCATCTACAAGACTGATATCTACAGATCGACAGATATCTTTCCTGTTTGATGTGATAAAACCACCTTTTTGTGCTCATGAAAGATCACAGCTAGAGGTCTTTTTAAGCTTTAACAGTGTGTGTGTGTGTGTGTGTGTGTGTGTGTGTGTGTGTGTGTGTGTGTGTGTGTGTGTGTGAATATTTTTGCATTATCTAAACAAATAACTAACTGAACTAAAATGACAGAATGATCCCATTATGGAGTGCAATGTGGTATCATCTTCCAAGCACTATTCAAGGCATACATTTCCAAATGCAATTTGTTTATTTATTCAGTAATAAAATCATTTATTCTGCTTTATCCTGATCAGGGTTGCAGTGGATCCAGAGCCATATCATGAGGCAGGAATCCACTGTGAAAGGGATGCCAGTATACTGTATTGCAGCACACCATGCACACCCATTCCCACACTCATTTACACCATGGGCGATTTGGCACAGCCAGTCCACCTACAGTAATGGTGTTTGCAAGGTAAAAAGAAAGTCAAATAGACATATGCAGAACGTGCACAGAAACTCCACACAGGCAGTGACTCAAGCTTAGAATTAACCCCATGAGCTGCAAGATTGTCCAAATTACGTATTCATGTATGTTTGTAGATTCAGGCATATTTAATATTTTAAATGCCTAGACATCTTTTACAGCCAAGAAACAGTTTAGTATTATACACAGACATGCAACAAGTAAGTGGACCGCTTGCGATATCTTTAAGCATGCTAAAATTCCAACAATTTGTAATCCAAAAATAAAAAATTTCATTGCAATTTTCAGCATGCAAGAAGTAAGTAGACAGCTTATGATATCTTTAAGCATGCTAAAAATATTTAAAAAATATATATTTTTTGGATTACAAATTGTTGGTCAATCTGATGATGGACTGTCACAATGATAAATAGCTAGGAATCTTGTAATCCCCTTTGTACCTGTAACTAAAATTAAGTTAAATTGAAAGATCAGTGTAAAATAGCAGTGGAATCACAAGCTTATTGACCTGGACCTTCTGAAAAACATGCTGTTGGAAGATCTGTCAAGAACAATCTGCTCATTTTTATGCCTACTGTAGGTCCTTGGCCAGGCAGACACTGTGCAGTTTTTATTAATAGTGTATAATGTATTAACCCACATTGTACATTTTAAACTGCCTGCAACCTGCAAATTTTTCGCTTACACAGTGTATTGTATGAATAACCCTTGTGTTGTTCATGTTTTCGTTACTAATTCAGTATTTACAAGTCTGGTTGACCCAACACATTATTGGGTTCTTAAATGAATACAGCCATAACAATTGATTTAAAAAATACTATTTAATGATAAAAGTGCTATTTTTGTGATTATAATCAAGATCTGGGTGGGCAAAAAAGGATCTTTATTTTGAACAAATATTTAAATAAAACAGAGTTTTTATCAGTAATTATCTTTATTTCTTTTAACTTAATGAGAAATTTAACACGCTCGTGTCAGTCTAAGCAAAAAGTGCCCCCTGAACAGATACCCATGCCAGTTTACACAACACAACAATCCCACTGAACACACAGCCTATTCATGCTGTCCAATACAAGACATGAAGGGCAGAATTTAACTGTGTGTGTTGCAGATGTATTTCTTGTACTTGATGCATGTACACCGGGTTTTTCTGGCTAAGGATGGATTAGATTTGGAGCAGGCTGAAGTTAACATCAGGCACAGACAAAACTAAACTTTGAATTTAGTTTTATTTGCATCTAATGTTAACTTCAGCAAGCTCCAAATCTAATCTATCCATCTATCATGATACATGATCTCACCTTAGTGTGCTTGTGTACACACACACATATATACAGTAGTGACTACTTCTGTACAGTAGTACAGAAGTGAGATCATGTATCATGTGGAATTGTAGAAGATCGGACTATTGGCCTGTTTACACTTCAAAACATCCAACCCAAATTTCTGACATGCCAGAAATCCTTAAGATAATCCACAAGCCAAGTCATCCACAAGGAAAGTCATCACTCTATTACTAATTCTCTTTACCATGTTTTCTGTACAGAGCACGCAAACTCCACACACACAGCTGTGGGACTGGAATAAAAACCCTCAACCCTGGACATGCAAAACCACAGTGCTAACCACTTTGCCACCGTGCTTAAAAGTTAATAAAGTATTGCTGACTCATTCTGTAAAGGCCTGGAGCTTATACCAGGGAACTTGGCGGGGTACATCCTGGTCTTGGATACCATGCTAGTTCTTTAAAATAAGCTACTAATAAGCTATTTGATCAATGTAAACACCTGTACCAATAGATATGAATTAGAAACGTTTTCCCTGGGAAAACGCTGAAAATAAGTGGTATATCTTTATTGCAGGCAGACATGTACATGGGCTTCAACCTGAAATACTAATATCACTGATTATATTAAATCTGATCTGATCAGCTTACTTTTAGCTTTAACCTTTTAAGTATTTCTATAAAATCTTTACCTTAATGAATAGCTAATCGAAACCTGATTAATATTGTTGGTGCATAGGAATTTTATCATAAACTACATGTGTCTGTTTACTCTTTTATTTGGTTGTCTGTGTACCAGGATTATTATAATAACCCAAAATGCCATGCTCTTGTGGTACATTCTTGTTAGCCAGCCTTTTGCAATGTTTTTTTTTTTTTTTTTTCACTCAGCAGGTCAACAAACTCAGTTGCGCGTCACAGATGACGCAAAAAAAACCGATCTTTTAAGAGCCATACGGAGAGCTGGGGTGTAGAGAACGGTGCTTGGAGAGTAGTTTGCAGTTTGGGAGTGCAGCGTGTCAGGGGCGGGGGGGTCAAGGGACAGGTGGTTACCCTGCGCTGTCTCTTTAAGGGCAGTCTCGTGCCGCGCGCTGTCTCTGCGCGCTGTCTCTGCACACTGAGCTCGCGCGCGTCATGTCTTAATTACAGCGCGGAGCTCGCGCGGAGCAGGTGCATCACATATCTCCAGCGGACACGTGCATGCAGTGCAGGCAGCTGGAGCAGAAAGTCCGTTTCTCGAGCTTCGTTATTTTCACCAGTATCTGTCTAGGTTAAGACACAGGGCTCAGGCATAGTTTAAATACTGATGTGTATGTGGTTACTTATCCCGCAGGAGTAGTTCAAAAAGGATGCGCTTTTCTCGAAATGTGACAGTTTCGGCTTGTTTGTGTGTGTTTTTATGAGTATTGTTGACAGTTAACTACATTTTATTTTTCCCCGGTAACATGCGCACTCCATAAATATGGGACTTGCCGTTTACGGTGTCTGCTCACGCGCTCATTCCACGCAAATATCACTCTGTTGCTGTACAAATCGAAACAAACCTAGGCTCCAGGACAAGCGGGACAATGATGTTGCTGGTCAGAAAAAGCGTCCTGCTGTTTTTCATTCAGACCTGCCTATGCACAGGTAAGTTTCAAAAGAAAGTGCACTAAAAAAAAGAAAGAAAAAAAGTTCTGTGATGAAATTGGAACAGTAGCACTAGTTACAAAATGTTCACCCTGTGTTAACATTTGCTTGGATAGATAAATACTAATAATGAGAATTTGCATATCTTTTTTAAAAAATAAATAATCAGCTTTAAGTATGATATGCCATGTGCAATTATTAAACTTAAGACTTATTCCTGTCCTATTCATATTTTGTATTTATGGTCTGTTTATTCTGATTCATTCACTCATTGATTTATTGCTAATAACCACCACACACACTATTGATTCCTGTGTAACTCTGTTTTCACAACCTTTGTATGGATCATTTGTGGTGCATGAAACGTGTAAAACTGGCGTGTGTCTGTCAGTCCAGATGTTTCACTCACTGCATTATGCATAGACATTTGACAGCAACAAAGGTGCAGACCCCTAAAACCGTTTATATAATACAGCAGCAAGCAGAAGTGCTAAAGGCATCTGATGATATAATCAAGGATATTCATCTAATCAGTGCTGCATCAAATCTCCGAAGTCATTATGTTATTGTTTGCTTGGGTTGCACACCGGGTTGCACACCGCACGCAGGGACAACACAACAACATTCTATGTATTAAATGTCATTTTTCATTCTGAACAGTGAAAGTTTTTTTTTTTATGCTTAATCCACCAAATGGACCTGAAGTGTAATCATCATTAATTTTGTATTCTAGGTTGTACGTGAACTCGGTATGAAGCAGTTCACTGTGTGCTACAGCATTTAAAGGGAATTCAAATGATAGAACAGGTTTTAACTTTTCATATGAATTAATGCATAATGTTTAATTAATGTAATATACAGATGAATCAACAGCTGCACACTTGCATTTACTCGTGTTGTTAACATACTATATGTCTGACTTATATTTCACAGTTTTAAGCTCCAATTATGACACTCCAGTTTATTAAAATCTGGAGTGTTTGCTGTGTTTACAGGTAGGCTTTTGCATAAACCGAATCAAATGAAGTTGATTAGCCTGTAAACACTGATGTTCAGATTTTACTTCTAAAACAAGCCAAATGGATGTTCAGTTGATCGCATTGAAAAGATTATGGAGATTGACATGATTATACATTTCAGATTTACCTACAGGCATATTCACAAAACTGTCCATGTGCAAACTATATAAGTAACCGTGAGACAATGTTGTCCAAAGCAAGTAAGCGATAGTTTAATCATGCAGGTCAGCATTCCTGTATTGGCCTTGTGTGTTGGGCAGCACATAGCAGGGTTTTTAAATCCACATTAGAAGCTTGCCCCAGGCCCTTTACTGGTGATGGCTGTGCTAATGCAATGAAAGAGCTGCAAATATAGAAAATCGCAGTGACTTTGTCTGCCCTGGCTTGCTGCCTTGTTTGCCAGTTAAATAAAAGTAGTGTGAAATAAATGTGTTAATTCTGTAGGCAGTGTGAAACATTTGTTCGCTGCAACAAAAAAAAATCTAAATATATACATAAATTGATGGTTGAACAGTAACTAACCTTTTGTTTAATTAAAACACTTAAATCAGTCTAGTTTGTCTGCAGATATTTATTTATAGGTTTTGGTGAATTTTTTTCATGTCTGGCTAAAAAGAAGCAAACAGTGATGGGGAAGGTTTCTGCTCCATCTGCTATGGCTATGTTCAGATGTACTGCTCCCTTCTCAACTGTAAACTGCTTTAATAAATGTTTTGGTGTGGTAGTATGTAGGTCCAAATTTAAGGTTTTAGCATAAGACATTATTATGATCACACTGTAAAAGTGCACACGTACTGTATATCAACAGTTATACTAGTAGCTTGCCTCTTGAGTCAAGTATAAGTGTGTTTGCCGTACAATTGAAAAGAACTACATGGCCTTGTGCTCTAAACTTTGGAACACAATTTTTTCTGCATCATTTCAGCTCCTTGGGTCCAGGGGTATTGGTCTACCAGGGGTTGCTAAAATCAGAATGGCTTCAAAGCAGGGCAGATTGTTTAGTGTTTGGCCAACAGACAGTCTCTGTATTCTATTTATGTTTACAAAATTAGTTTCTGAAATTTATTATTATTATTATTATTATTATTATTATTATTATTTTGTTGTTGACTGTCAGATGTATTTTGTATCTCTAAAAATAAGGCCATTGTTTTTTTTTTTTAATTACATGAATAATGCCAATCTGTTCTTTTTTTTTTTTTTTTCATTTTTTCTGGGGAAAGCAAATGTTTTATTTAGGTTTCTGCTGTTCATTTAGCAAACAGTCAAATATTCCTTAATGGCAGTCATTCAAACTGGAATTGCTCATTCTACCAAATTGATTTGTGTAATATCAGGAGATTAAGCTGATGGATCACCGCAGGATTTTTAAATCAAGCATGGCATCGGGAAAGTCTTCCAAAAATCATTAACTTATTAGGGATTAAACTGAGGATAAGCAGGAAAAAATCCTGTGTGGTTTGTGCCATTCAGTGGCTTTAAGTTGTTCAGGGAGGGACAGACCACTGAGGTTGAATTGAGTAAAAAAATGGCATTACACAAACAGACCCATCAAAGATTATATAAAATAAACTGTATGCTGCCTAGCAAAAAAAAACATAAAAAACACACACACAAAAAAAAAAACATGGGCCCTTCCAGAATGGTCAAATCATTGGCCTGCCTTGCACAAACAAAACAAATGAAGAAAAATGACCTAAATCAGGTTAAGAACTATCCAATACATTATTAAAAATGAGAGGTGAACCATGAATATAGTGGTGAACCATGAATTTCATGGAAGAAATGTGGTAGAAAAACCCCCCAAAACAAAACAGAATGACCAAGATAAAGAGATATCACCTAAACATTTAAAGTTACATTTAATAGAAATCACACAGCTATGTCTAATAATGAAATTATACACTATTACAATACATTATTAAAACCCGGAGATGCTGAACCATTAAGTTTGTGAAAGAAATGAGATCAGGAAAAAAAAAAATCATGACCAGAGGTCACTTAAACACCACATGAAATTGCATCATAATAAAATCAACAGTAGAAATCACAGCTATTTTTAATAGTAAAAATAAAAACATTCCCACCTGGACAATGTGACAACTCAGGATTTGGACTAAACATCTCTGTGGGCGTGAGAAAACCCACTATCTGTCTAATATTATAAAAAGCTTTATTTCAAGCCATTATGCTCGCTAGCATCTGGAGGCAGTGTGAGCATAAAGGCTTACATTTGGAGCAAGGGAAAATGGTCATGTGTTCTGATTGACCCTTTGAGTTCAGAGTGATGGGTGTGTCAAGCCTCTGGAGGGAGTGTTATTATCTGGGGTTGCTCAGTTGGTCAGGTCTAGTCTCAACAATGTTATGTGGTAATAAAATGAAGTTAGCTGATGACCTGAGTGTATAGTACTGAATGACCAGGTTATCACATTTATGGAGTTTTTATTCCCTGATGGCACAGGCATACTCCACAACTTAAATAGTAAAATTGATTGTAGGAGCATGAGGAATCATTTTCACTTGTGAACCTCCCACCACATTAAGTGCGGTAATCAAAGCTGAAGGCATTCAAACTAAATATTAGAGTACACCGTCTTCGTTTTTGGCCACGCAGTGTGTTTGTTCTTGTGTTTTGTGAAATGTTCCCTTATGCTATAAAGTTTCCCTTGCATTAGGCCGACCCATTTCTGAGCTTCCTTCTCTGCTTTTAATTCTCTTAGGTCAGTATTAGACATTGCATAAATTACGATCCTTATTTATTTAACACATTCATTTGAGAATGTTATTATATTATTTACATATCTCTAAGGTAAATCGCTTCTTAAATACAACCCTCCCTGGCCTTCATCTTCAATCAATTAGTCTGACAAAACCCTAGTTAGTCTCTAAGGAGGCAGAAGGAGATGCATGTTAAATATTGGTTTATATTAATTAATGAGAAGCGTTACATAACGGTGTAGCACCTAGTCATGCTGGAGTGGTATTACAGGGGGAAAAGGCTCCAGTGTGTCTTGTCTTCCACGGGTCTTCTGCTCCACTGGAGCTGCATGAAAGCTTTGATCGAACAGCAATTGAAGTTAACTTCTGACACTCAAGGCCTCAAGATTAATCCCAGTTTGTTCTGCTCTGGTAATTCCTTCCAGTGTTATCACTTACTACTTCCCCAGAGGAGTGTGTCTAAAATGGGAGGAAGGGAATTGATGAAGACTGGTCAGTATGATTGAAAGCCTGCACTGTGGTTGGAACGATATGCTTTTAATATAGTGAGAAATTATAGCGTGACGCACTTTTCTGAACTTCTGGAACCCTGAGTCATAGACCAATAAACTGTTACCAACAACCAGCAATAGCACACTGGCAAATTTAAAATATAGTTTTAAAAAATATATATATTATTATTTTTGGCTCCTTGTATCATTATTTAGTTTCTTTAATTTTATCACCAAGACTAATAATGCAGTGAATGGTCTCCTGTTTTTTTTTTTTTTTTAGATACAATTTTTACTATATACGGTAGCGATGTACTGAGATGTACACACACTGTGTTTGTTCGGCACTTGAGATCAAAGTATGATTTGATATAATATAATTTGGGTTTCTCATTTAACACGACATTTATTGGTATCAGACGTTGTGTGTTTGTTCTGATGCATAATGCTAGCGCTGTATTGTCTCAAAATTCATATCGCAATGGTTATAAAAGTCTGTTTTAAAACATTTGACGAACATTTTTTCCTTTATTTTTAGAGAAGAGAAGCAATTAAAATTCTTTGTTCCTTATGGCTTTTGAAAGAGCTGCTCTCTTTTGTCTGCGTTCAAGCTGTCAGGGTATGAGCTTATCCTTGAGATGCACAGCAAGAATAATTATCCAGTGCTCCTTCATTAGACACTGTCACACACTCCCCTTTTACCAAAGCACAGAGAGGTGTCTCAAACATTCAGCCTCATGGCAAGCAACCCATTATCTGCTTTTTGATTAAGCTGCTGTAGAACATATTGTCTCTCGTGACATATTGCACTGCGATTATAGCATAAAGGTCTAATATTTGTTTACCAGGAGCTGAATTTCTTATATGGTTTATATTTGAGCTCCTAGATTCTTCCTACATTATGATTCAATCAACATTTATTTTATTTTTGATTTATTTTATTTCCACTTACCGTGACAGTCCTGCTTCTTCTTTTAAAAGGTAAAATAGTTGCTATGAAATAATGCATGAAAATGCATTTTTGTTCGTGTATCAACTCAAATTCCTCTCAAGCTGGGTTTTATCATGATAATCTTCTTACGTTCTGACCTTTTTCTACTAGTGTTTGGGTATGCTTTAATGGAGAGAAAAAATATTTATGTATTATCATATTTAAACTAAGTACAGAATTTCCAAAGTAAGATATGTAAGGTGAACAAAAACAAATAATGGTAAATAACTGTAAAAAGTGCTGTTTATGTTAAATCAATTAAATAAAATTGAATGCATTTACAAACCTTTTTTTTTTTTGTTGTAAAATTAACATAATATTAATATGTGAAAGCCAAACTTCTAAACCTTGACTTGGATTAAAGTGTTTTACTGTAATTGTAAATGATTTGAGATTAAAATGCTTTCGGTACTGTATATTTATAACATGGAACAGTAATAATCATGCTTTAGGAACTTTTTTCCCTATAATTATAGAGTTATTGATATTGTACTTTGATGATGAAAGCTGTCTTTGTAAGTGCCCCCCCCCAACCTCATTTCCAATGCCATTATCCTCTTCTCAAGGATGCCATAGCAACACAACTCAGTCAGCCATGAGGTGCTCATTTCCTGGAATCTAAGAATATGAGATATGTTCTATCTGTGTCTGGCTCTTATCTGCATCTCCATCTCCATTTAGTCCCACGAGGGGACATGCGGTTCGTTTTCTGTGCTTTCTCTCCCGACGGCAGCCGTGCCAAACCCCAACTTTAATGTCAGCTAATTTTTACTTTCTCCCTCCTTTTGTCTGCACGTCCAGACTCTTCGAAAGCCTAATAGATGCTGAGTCATCAACTCTTCAGACTCGCTCCATCACCAGCCATTAAACGTCTACTCCACTCCCGTACTTTCTGATGTCATCTGAAGCCGGCAGTTTCATTTCATTTAACTTCAACACAAAATGCCTGTTTGAAATATTGCAGTATTGACTTTGAGGCAAATAAAAGTGTGTTTTCACCTGTAGAAGCCACATCTGATTTAATCACTACCTGTCAGGCAGAATGAAAGTTAAAAAGCTTTCTGGAATAGCTGCCTATTTCAATGTGCTTTTTTTTCAGGATTTGTTTAGTGTGAAATAGCATAAAAAAACTTTCGGTCAATTTCCTTGATTTTTAATTCTATGAATTTGAAAAGCTTTTTGGACATCCAAGCCATTTTTGATGCGTTTGGTTGTATCATAAAACCTTTTGTATGGAACGTCTAGACAGGAACAGCGCTAAGCACTTTAAACAGTGTAAGTTGATTTCCTTAATTTCCCACAGGCTCTCGGTTGCGTCTGGAGGACACTCCGCCTCGGATTGTGGAGGACCCGTCTGATCTAATTGTGTCTAAAGGTGAACCAGCCACGCTGAACTGCAAAGCTGAGGGACGACCTACGCCAAATGTGGAATGGTACAAAGATGGAGAACATGTAGAGACGGATAAAGATGACCCACGTTCACATCGCATGCTGTTGCCCAGTGGCTCGCTCTTCTTCTTGCGCATCGTTCATGGCCGCCGCAGCAAACCTGATGAAGGCGTCTACACCTGTGTTGCCCGTAACTACCTCGGCGAGGCGGTGAGCCGCAACGCCTCACTGGAAGTGGCCAGTAAGTCCCCTTTATTTATTTTGCCCATTATTCTTAGCCATAACAAGGAATTCATGTCTTATGAGAATTTTTTAATTTTTAACAGTAGATTTTTTTGGTTATTGGAATATTTAACTGTTGAGTGGACAACACACTCATACACTGATAAGCCATAACATTAACACAATAAAATGCTGCCCATGATAGAAAGGCAGAACACCACACACCACATCCTGCTAAGCACAAAGATTGCGGACCCGGCCTCCAGACTCCCCTGATCACAATCCGATTGAGCACCCATGGGATGTGCCGGACAAACAATTCCAATCTATGGACCCCCACCGTACAACCCACAGTATCCATGGGATAATGTTCTGCATTTTAATGATATGGCTGATTGGTGTACAGTATGTGCTTTTTGAACAACTCATTTCAAAGCAGGCAATATGGAATGGTTTCCACCATTGCTTCTCTAATATGCAACCACTCTTTTGTGAAGGCTTTTTGCTAGATTTTAGATCGTGACAGTGGAGATTTGTGTTAATTTAGCCACAAGAGCAGTTTTAGTGTTGGGCACTAATGTTGGTAACAAGACCTGGTATACAACCACTATTACTATGTATCCTAAAGGTTTTCAGTCATGGTGCAGTTTCGTTTGTTACAGGCCATTTTGTGGCAGTAGACAATTGTACTTTTCGACGTTTGTGACCACAGTTTGTAAAGGGTTCACACATGGATGTACTGTATGTTTTAATTAAAAACCCATGCTGAGGGTTAGATTATAAAGATAAACATAGATGAAGCAGATGCCCAAGGTACCAACCAGGCTCATGTATGTATGATGATTAAATGCCAGTCAAGCACAGCTGATTTATACAATTAAAAACAAATTGTTTATGAAAAAAACCTCACCAGCAACCTGATTTCCCCTCCCGTCTGTTCCAACCACTATCACCAGTATACTAATCACTGGCCTGATTTGATTATCTTCTCGCTGTATCATTCTTTAAATTAGATGTCTTTTTTATGCTACAAGAAAGTCTGGCTCTTTGGACGCAAAATATGAAGAAATGAGAGGTGGATCAAGACTATTTTGGAAATTTCCTTCAGGATCAATTAAGTATCGATCGATCGATCTATCTATCTATCTATCTCTCCGTCCACCCATGCATTCATCTATTGTACTGTTTGTAGTCACAGCAGTCTTTAAAAATAAAGCAAAAACATTGCATTAGTATGTGATATCTTTTGAAAGAGCAGTTCATGTTCATAGATTCCGAATTACCAAATTCTTTTGTGTTATAAAATATGCAACCTTAAACCTTGTAACAGGAAAGCGCAAGCTGACTTATTAACAGGATAAAGAGCTAATTAACAAGTCACTGTCTTTCATGTTTGCCTTAGTGAATATGCAATTTCTCATGTTTCTGCTGAGAAATGCAGGGTGGACTTCTTTGGAAATAGATTCATTTCACACCTGCAGTGTGATTTACTAAGCCTGACAGATACTTTGGGAACAGAAATTGTGTGTCAGAAAATGTTCAAGGTTGGATAGAAACCACAGGGTTCGGGTTAATTGAGTAAACCAGAGCAGACAAACTGAAAAAGGCCAGGTAATATTCAAGACCAGAAAACAGATGGGTCAGGAGATCTACAAATGGGCTGACCTAAACAAGGACAGAATGTACATCTAAGAAAAACAAAACAGTCAGATCTACAGGGGTGAATGATGGGGATACATGAATTAGTAATGTCAGTGAAAAAAAAGCAGGAGTGAGATGGAAGGATGTGAGATGCTGGTTATTTAAAGGAGTCAGTGTAAATGTGAATGTGTGGATGATTACGGGTACAGATACCGTGAATGGCAGTGTGTTATTTGTGTCTTGTAATTATTTTTGTGATTAATTTTATAGTTCAATTATGGAAAATTTAATATTTCTTGATTTGAAGTCAAGGTAGGCAGATGCAAATACAGTTGTGACAGTACCTGAAAAGTGCTCACATATTGCAGGACGTTACTGATGATGGTTGAGAACTGTTCTGATTAGGTTACAGGTCTTGGGTGTCTTCCTGTCCTAAGAGCAGGAATATTCCTCATGCCCATGTCCTTTCTGAAAATCAGATCTAAATTCAGCCACCACCATGCCCTCGAATTAAGCGAGATTCACGTAGGCGAGTTGCCCCCACCTAGAGGACCAGGAAGTTGAGCTTACATGACATGGCAGTAGAAGGTATGTGACAAACGATACCGGCAAGGAAATCAAAGATCCTACATCACCGCATTGATTTGGTGGATGATCCAGTGGTCCAGTGTAGTGATGCATAAGATTCCCACATGCTCAATAAAAATAGACGTCCCTAATAGAAGGCGTACTCAATCCTCTGGTCCATATTGGTGTTGCAGTGTGGCAGTGATTGGCAAATTCTGCATGCCCTCTTAATTATTCCACCTAACCTTTCCTGAACTAGTCATTGATTTTGGGTGTATCTGTTTGTGGATACGCCAGGAGAAATGTAGGGGTTGTTAAGTACACACTGAAAGGGGGTGAGTTGGGTGGCAGATTGACAGAGTTTGCTCTGCCCCTACTCTGTATGCATGTTACAACCTGAAGACAATCAATGTGTCCATTAAAACCTTCCAGACTTAGGATGTGAATTGAGGTTCCTTTTATCTGAAATGTGTATTTGGAGATGCCAGAGTAGCTGGAGACATGATTGAACTTGAATTTTGAGGACAGTAAACACAAATCAGGAGGTTAAGTCAGGCATAAGGTCCAATACAGACCTACAGGTGTATAGTTAGTAGTAAATATGTGACGAAAGCTGTGACTATGTATAACTAAGGATAGTAAGAAATAATAAACATAAGCATTTTTTTAAATATTAGACATCAGAGATTACCAGTAGTATTAAAAAACTGAACAACCCAACTACATATCGAAAGACGGAGTAAACCAGAATGAGGTGCAAGTAAATGCAATCAATAAGCTGGTGTGCTAAATTGACAAGCTGCATAGCTAGAGGTGGAATTCTGGTGGAGTTCTTGCAGAGAGCAGTGCTTATGACAGTGATTATCAAAATAATTGTCAGTTTCAGTCCTAGTCGTATATAATCCCGCTTAAGGGCGTTGCTGATGGTAAAGAGTAAAGCCAGGACTTGTATACGTCTCTTACACAGTCATTAGTGTGATACAAGGAGAAAAAAAATGCTATTTAACGAAAAAAAAATGTTGTGGGTGACTGCTCTATGCCAATATTTCCAATAATTAGCTATGAAATTAAAACCACTTGACTTATTTATTGTAGGTTCCAGTTGGAACACCAAAACAGCTCTGATCCTCTAATCGTAAAGTGTCATTTGCCGCCTCCATGGATCGGACTTGTTTGTTCAGCACATCCCACAGACACTCAATCAGAATGAGATCTGGGGAATTCGAAAGCCAAATCAACACCTTGAACTCTTTGTCTTGTTCCTCAAACCATTCCTGCACAGTTCTGTGGTCTACAGTGTGCCAGGGCACATTGTCATGCTAAAAAAGGCCACTGACATTAGGGAATATTGTCAGAATGTACTTCGTCAGCAGAAATGTTTGGAAAGGTGATACATGTCAAAACAACATCTACTTGAATGGCATGCTGTATCCACCTGCTTATTCTCATAGTGCATTCCGGAGTAATCTCTTCCTTAGGTAAACAATGCACATGCAACTGGCTGTTAACATAATGTAAAACATGTGATTCATTAAACCATGCAAACTTTTGCTCAAGTGCACATTGTAGGTGCTGGGCACTTGGGCAACATGGGCACTCTTACAGGTCTGTGGCTATATAGCCCTATACACAACAAGCTGTGATGCACTGTGTGTTCTGACATATGTTATTAATAAACAGCAATGATGTTTTCAGCAGTTATTGCTACAGTAGCTCTTCTGTGGGATTAGACCAGATAAACTAGCCCTTGTCCCCCAATGTTCATCATTGAGCTTTCGGTCCTCATGACTCTCTGGTTCTGGTTTACCAGTTTTCTTTCCAACACTAACCATTGTATACTAGGAACACGTCAAAAGTTTTGCCTGTTTTGGAGTTGCTCTGATCCAGTCTACCTGTCATACAGTAACCCTTGCAAAGTCACTCAGATCCTTACGCGTGCCCATTCTTCTTGCTTGCAACACCACCACTTAACTATGACAACTCACTGTTCACTTACTGCCCAATATATCCCATCTTCGATTGTAACGAGATAATTATAAATATAAATTATAATAATTAAAAATGATAAATATTTAAATATATAGACCATAAATTTAACCATGCCTAACTTCTCCTGGAATGTGATAAGTGATGATGTGATGCGATGAGTGGTGACTATACAGGCTGTGGATTTGCACAGACAACATAATTGTGACATTGCAATTATAATACAAACCATGTTTAAATATTGTTTTGCATGTGACATATACTGTAGCATGCAACATTATAAACACTACTGATCAGATTAAACATGCAGTTTAATACTCTTCCTTGTAAATCTTCGGAAGATCATCATCTCAAACTCTTGAACCTTGCTATAACTGACGTTGCATGTAATGAATTGACTTGATTCAAGTCTGAAGTAGGTTCTTTAAAGCTTTAGATGATCTCAGTAGACTTTATTATTCTATTACTGGCATGCCACACACAGTCAAGGTCTCAATCTTCTCTTATTTGATAAGGAAATGTTTATTCGACGCTGCTGAAATCCTGATACGATGTAATAGAAAAGCCAGAGTCACAGAAAGTGCATTGATTTGTAAAAGAAGCATAACAGATTAGAGTGGCTTCATTAACAACATTAAACAGCAGTTTAGTACCAGCCCATTTCCTTGGCTGGATCTAATTCTCAGCTTTAGTCAGTAACAGCTTGTAGCTGAATGACCTCATCATGAGACTGCTTCAAAGATAATTATGTATTTATGCTTAGGAACCCTTATGTACTATTTGCTTGCTTAAGTATTTACTTATCAGAAATGACTCTTGCATGTAGCAGTGCTTTAGCTTGTTTAGCCTTTAGTATCTTAAAGCTTGAATTTGCACTAGGATCAGGATATATTTTTCAAGTAGACAATTAAAAACTTTTGTAACTGGCTCTGGATGAGATCATCTTCCAAATGCTGCAAATGGCGTCACTATATGCTGCACTGTGGAGGAATGTGCCATAAAACTACAGTGCATGTCCCGTTTGTATCACAACGCCTAATTTATGCTTGTTTTTTTTCTTACATATTTACATTTTCCGAAACGTGCCCACATTCAGTTTCGATTCTAAACCATGATGTAATCGCTGACAGTGGTAACATTAGCGAAATGGATTACGAGGATGACTGTAGCTGAGGTAAGAACTGTAATCAGTGAAGCAGGCATTTCACCTTGAAAGAGCGTGTTTACTCATGTGTAAAAAACCTAACTGCAGCAATGAAATCATTTATCTATGAGACAAGGCCGCAAAAAGGAATCGTTATATATATATATATGTACTGCAGTTGGTAAATTATTTATATTCGATATACAGAGACAAACTAAAGAGTAGGCTAGGTCATATTTCACCATTGTGCCCCATTCAGTATACATATCTGCTACTTAGTGGTCTCTTTGCTGTATTAGTAAGACCTGTACTGCACTTGGGGATCAAGTGCTTGTCCTTGTGGGTGATGAAATCACGAGAGTGAGGTCATAACAGTGGGATCATACACTGTTGCCAGTCTGCTCCCTGTTAGCAGTGATTCATATGCTAATTAGTGCTGGCCTGCTGCCTACGTTCTGGCTGGGTGATCTATGAGTGGAGGACAACAGGTGGAGGAAGGCAAGGATGTGGGCTGGCATTCGACCTCGCTTCCTCCTATGCACCTCTTTTGAAATCTGTTTACATCTGCTAGAGCTGCGGATCCTACAGTGTAGATTATATGGCGGGGGGGGAAATATGCAGCTCTACATGGGTGCATTATGTGTTGATAAGTGAGCAACATTCGGAGTGATAAATGAGTTTCGAAATCTTTCAGGGATTAGCAGAATAACGCAGTACTGTCAGTCCATGTCAGGGCTATCATTTTTCATGTTGCGATAATTTTTATTCTCAGGAGTGTGAAATGCTCACGAACACTTGCAGATTTATCACCCATCAGTGTGGGTTTTTGCAAAGTGGAGCTAAAAGCCTGAATGATCATCAGGACTCTGGTTAACCTTCATATAAGCATATCATATTTGGGCCTTTTGGTGTTTTTTCATAATAGGATACCATCATAATATAATACCAAAACACTAAAGGATTCAAAGTGATATTTGGGTTGACCAAATTTTATTTCACATTTTTTGTAATTGTGTTAGACTGATTGAAATCAAATCCCACCATTATAAAAGCTATTACTTTAGATACTTGAGACCAAAATAAACTTTCAACTAGACTAAAGAAATTCAATCACAATTTATCACTCTAAACATGTCATGTGACCATACACCTAGTACTTTTTGGCACTGCCTTTTAATTGGTTGGGCTTTAACCAAACTCTCAGGCCAAGCTTCTCAAAATACTTTGTTGGAAATTCTGCTGATAGAACTGGTGGTGTAACTCACCTGGGTTTTTTCTTGCTTTTCTTGTTTTTATTTTATTTTATTTTTATTTTTTTGTCCACAAATTCAGAGATGATATTCAGATTATTTCAAATTATATTTTGCAATTGAGATATTTTGAAATTGACAGACTATGACTGATTAACCAGATTATCTGGTTTTATATTTATATATTATACAGTACATGTGTGTGTATATGTTATTCATTTTTATATATATATATATATATATGTGTGTGTGTGTGTGTATATATATATATATATATGTGTGTGTATATATAAATTAAAATCATTCAAAAAAAGACCAGCACAGTGGCAACCCATTGATTGTGGGGCTTGAACCTGGATCCTCACATTTAAAGATCAACTACCTACAGCCTTAGTTACTCGAACCACCACAAGATAATCTTATATCTAATCTATTCTTAAAAAATAGTTCCCACTGAAGGTAGCTCAAGCACAAAACTTTGGTTTTATAAAAATTTCTACACAGAAGCATTTTATAAGGGAACTTGCACAACTGGCGATATTTCCTCAAGCATCTTATTATCCGGGTAACCATGCTGCGATTATGGGGAGCCATTAGGGTCACACTTGGTCTTATAATTAATTGAGGTAAAAAAAAATTATTATTGACAGCACTTATCTATCTATCTATCTATCTATCTATCTATCTATCTATCTATCTATCTATCTATATTTCTCCTAAATTCAAAATATAATTCTTGTTATTTAGAGTGTATATTTAAAAAAAATTATAACACAGCACATTAAAATATCCTAAGATCATGCAGTATTTTCAGAGCTTTAATACCTCAAATAAAACAAAATGCAAATAATTTGTAAACAGATTGTGTTGATGCTTTGGATAAATAGAATTAATAAATCAGTGTTTGGTGGACTAACCCTGATTTGCAATTACAGCTTTCATGTGTTTTGGCATGCTCTCCACCAGTTTTTCACATTGCTGTTGGGTAACTTTATACCACTCTTTTTGCTAAAAAGCAAACAGCTTAGAATTGCCTGTTGGTTCCATCTTCCTCTTGATGACATTCCAGACGTTTTCTGGAATAAATTTCAGTGGTCTCCTATTTTTTCCAAAGCTGTACACTTATACACACATACACTCTATCTATGCTTAGGATCATTGTTCTGCTGGAAGATCTGGCTTGAACTTTCTTTTTGATGTATTATTTCAGTGTTCGTACATAATCCTCCTTCAACATGATATCCTCTATTTTCTAAAATAAACCAGTCACTTTCACAAAACACCCCCACATTACCGTTTTGCCTCCCCCATGATTTACAGTTTGTATGGTGTTCTTCAGATTCCAAGCCTCATCTTTGTTTCTCCATAATTCCGGTTTCTTTAGTGGACCAATGTACTTCATTCTTAGGAGTAAAAAACCATCACCAACAGAGATTTAATACTAATGGTACCCTTACTAGATAACCTAGTGAACCAGTATCAGGATGTAGTCACTCTGGATAAGGGTGCCTGCCAAATGCCAATAACTTCTATAAACTAACATCTAACTACTTTTGTATGTTAATCATAATTTCAGTTGCTTAGAATTTGCTTCTGAGGAAGAACTAGTCTTAAAACGGTCTCTAATTTTCTCTGAGGTCATGACTGAGCCAGCCACAGGTGCACTCCAACTTAGCTTCTAATTATGACAATTGGCCAATCGACTTTTCAAAGCTTCTAAATGTCATTTTCTATGAAAAGACACAGAATCCTGATGCAGGAATACTGCTGAAAACAAAAGGTGAATTGCTGAAATCACAAAAATCTGACAGAACGTATTTTACATTTGATGGAAGATATATGAAACCCATCAGGTGTTCCCAATATAGCAACACTTTTCTGCTGTCTTTTGTGTGTAGGAGAAAATCTCTATCTGTTTAAAAGCATGGAGTGTGTGTGTGTGTGTGTGTGTCTGGTGGAGAAAAATGGCCATGCTTCCTGAGCTAGGATTAAGATAAAGTAGGACAAACAAAAAAGTAATCAAACTTGCTTAAAAGGCATCTGAGCCAGCTGTTCCTCTTTTACTCAGTGTGGGATTATGGAGTAATGATGCTTTGGAGGCAGCGTTAATACGATGCATCATGCACCTTCACAAAGGGCTGTATACGAGACTGGATTTGAAGTCATTTACATTTTGTGTGTTTTGGTCATGTAGTCGGCAGAGAGTATAATTAAGCCTTTTGGCCAGGTGCCCTATGTCATGTACATTTAAAGTACAGAGTCATTAACAAGTAAGACGAATGGAGACCCAGAGACAGACAGACGATAGGAAGAACATTTTCCAGTTAGACAAAAAGGTTCCAGTGGACACGATCTATTTGAAGCTTTGGCATATAAGGGAGCAGGAAGCACAATAAGGGGGTTTTATTGACATGCGACATAGAACAAAGAGAGATTTCAGGGGGCATGGAAACGTTCCGACAATATCAGAAAACCTTACATATAGTCAAAAATCTATCACACAGTTTGATCAAGTAAAGTGTGTTCTTGTTTTCGGTCACAGAACCTGACTTGCTCAAACCTTCTGATACTCTTCATTAGGCCAACAGTGGGCCAGGAGTTACAGTTTTACACTAGTGACTATATGCTGGTGAATTTAAATCCTCCGCCTGTCAGCAAGCCAGAAAGACTGCCTCGGGCAAGGACCTTAAACCTGCACTGCTTAGGAATATGCTAGGTTTGTCTTGGCTTACTTGGATTAAAGTGAATAAATAATCAGCTTGATGAGGGAATTTAATTTTGACTCAGCACATCACATTTCATCTGCAGAGGCGATGACCGTTGTCTTATACAGTGATACCTCGGATTGCGAGTAACGCGGTTTGCGAGTGTTCCGCAAGATGAGCAAAGATTTGTAATAAATTTTGACTTGGAAAACGAAACAAGTCTTGGTTTACTGGTACCGAGTATCATGTATCACGCATGCGCTTCTTGTTTTGGCGTCAACTGAGCCAATGGTTTTTCTCTCTCTTGTGCTGCGGAATTGTGAGTAATCGTCTCCCCTGCTGGGTCTTAGTGCGCGTCTCTTACTGGTATAATCAACATCCATGCATGCGTGTACTGTTTACTAGAACACTGTGACTACGTGTGTGTGCGTGAAACATTTTATTTTGTCTGTATGCGTGTGTGTACAACGCGCGTGTAAAGGTTAAAAATCCATTTTCTTTCTCTGCTTAAGGCTTAGCCTGCTCTATGTATCTGTGTGCGTGCGCGTCATTGGACACCGTGCCCCACACACACACACAGACCCCTCCTACTTTCGCCTTCATAGACACACGCACACACACACTTTCTCTCTGCTCTACACAGAAACACTGCTCTGTCGTGATTCTTTTCAAAGGTAAAGTGCAGGTTAATTAGTTTTATTTTTACGTTACACCAGTGATTCCGTTAGTATGTCGCTCAATCGAGTGTCATTAGAGATTTCTTGTTTATTTTACCGTTAAAACAGTGTTTCCGTTGTGTGCACGCGTGTGTAAAAAGAGTGGAGGAAGGGTAACTGTGTAAGACAAGAAGGGGGAGAGGGGAGCTTGCTTTTTAGATTCAAACACACGCACACACACACAGCGCCTGCGTGCACAAACGGAAACACTTATCTTTCGGGATTTATTTTTACTTTTTTAAAGGTAAAGTGCATGTTAATTAGTTTTATTTTTACTTATTATTTTGTATTAATAATTTTTATGTGGAACGAATAATTTGAGTTTCCATTATTTCTTAAGGGAAAATTCGAATTGGTTCCACTGTGTGTGTGTGTATATGTACTTGTGTATCTTGATTTTTATCATTATTTTTCTGTTATTCATTTTTTGAAAACATATATTGTGGTTTTTTTTGGTTTTGTTTTTTTTATTCGAAGAGCCACGTACTGTGTGGGTCTGACTGAGTGTTGATGCTGAATTCAGTCTCCGCATCCTGCAGGTCAGGTCTCCATTAACTAAGACTTGTGGGTGGACCAAACAGCTATGCTATATTAAATAACCACTGGGGTGGCTTTATTTTTATATGGTTCTTTGTCTACTGAAGAACACAACAACAGTGTGCTGAACCAATTAGAGCCTGCCGGCCATCTCTCTTATTCAGTCTGCATGCCTCCTCCCTATGATTTATCTAGCAGGTACCTACAGTATGATGCATAAATGGTTTATCTAATATCCATAGAGCAGGTGGTGTAAATAGTTAGATACCATACAGCATTTTATTTAGAACAACAAAAACACTTGCATAGCAACACATCATTTTTGTCACTATCTGTTCTCACGCCATCGTCACTTTTATTCTATTATTCTCCACACTTTAATCCTATCACAACTCCTCCTGAACTCCTCCTTTATTTATTTATTTATTTATTTATTTATTTTGCTAAAGTATACAAAATAATGAAAATCGAAAATGAATGGGTACGAGTTGGCATTTTCACGTTTGTCTTGTGCCCCTTTAAATGTAAATAAAAGAACCAAATGGTAAAAGAGAAGCTTGCCAGAATTTGGCAGTGCCACATTAATAATGCACTGCCCAACAGGCCTGCCATTTAGCACCCCTTCATGAGCCCGACAGGAGGCCGAGAAGAAAGCAGTTCTGGCCTTTTGAAATGAGATCGACCTGAGTGAGGCTCTGCAGCAGAAGTGGCCTTTTATTCTTTTCATTCATACAACAGAGATTTAGATTGTGTTAGCGCTTGGCTACCAGTCAAGACTGCTGGTTTTCAGTAATGAAAACTGTGTTTAATCCAAGCATATCCTAAGATGTCTGAATGAATACAGTCAGTTCATGCGAGTATATCCTTCATCACTTAGATTACACGAAAGGTAAGTCATTGTGCTCCCGAAGAGGTATAAAACAACATGATCATGTGTTTAAATATTTGGGGTTGCATCAAAACATGTATTCTCATGAGTTCATCTCATGAGTGCTAATTGCTTATGAGTGTGCAATTTAAATGTACTAAATAAACATGATCTCGCACTTTCATTCCGCGCACTTCACGCTAACACGTAAAAATGTTATTTTCATTTCAAAAGTGGTTTTGTACATTTTTAAAAAAGCGCTTATGAGTTTGCAATTAAAATCCTCAGGAACAAAGTGCTTTTAGGTGAAGATCCGATCAGCTATTCCATAAACCATTCATGGGAATTTGACCAAACTTGCACAGTACCTTTTTCATAAAGCGTAGATGTGCAGTCTATTTTAATGGTCAGAAGTCACTTGAAATTCACTAGAGTAACTATATTGTGACTCTACTCTACCTATGACTGGTAAGTAATATTTATTTGTTCGTAAATATTTCTGTTTTACACAAGACTGCATTAAAAATAAAGTATCTTTTTTTTTTAAACTTTATCCCCCTTTTTCAGAATTTTTCCGATTTTCTCCCCTAATTTAGTAGTATCCAATTCCACCCCGTCGCTGGAGGCTCCCACATTAAGCTTCCACAGCCAATCAGTCGGGAGGGTCGCAGACCGACCCACGTGTTTCCTCTGATCCACGTGGCGTCACCAACCATTTTTTTTAGAACTGCTCGCTCACGCACCGTTGGGGGCGGCGTAACACACTCGGAGGAACAGCGCTATCCGCTCCCTCCGCCTGCGTGAGCTCACCGATGCCCCTGATTGGCTTGTAGAGTCGTCATTAATGTGGGAGCACTAGTACCTCTCATCCCTCCCCCTTGAGAGAGCTCGGCCAATCAGCTCTCTCTAGGCCTCCGGCTGTGAGAGGTTAACAGCTTGGTCACATAGCATACTTGTAGCTATTAGAAAATGGGAAATTTTCCACATTTTTTTTTTCCACAGCAGGGATAACATAATGGACAATAAACATGCATTTGCTGTTATAGAGTGTCAGTCATGTATAGTGTAAAAAATACACATGGAAGATGACCATGCTACAACACATATGTGCGTGTGTGTGTGTGTGTGTACAAAAATAATGCAATAAAAATGTGCAAATATAGGGGTATGGTGATGAATATTAGTGGATAGACTAGTGCAATTTAAGATGTGCAGTGAGTTATAGCCATTGAAACATTTCAATGTGACAGCCCTGGAACAAAGATAAACCCCATAACTGTAATTTTACAAATTTTTGTTTGGTGTGACATTATATGGTATTGGTTTCCACTGGATTGGTGGCATTCACATATCTACTTTCATTACATCTCATTAGAATTGATGGAAAGAACGGTTATTAAAAAGTTTAGACATGCAGACAGAAATACAGACAGACAAAAAAAATTCTCCAAAAGTATGAAACGCAAGGATATGACTGAGTTCTGAAAGAGTGAGTTCTGAAATACATTTTAGGCACTTAATCCAACTTCAGTTATACTCAACATTTTGATTTCATTTATGGCACACGTTTAACTTCTGCAAATACCAAAGTACTTCCAAAGTTTCATTTAATTCTGTTTTGCATGATGCTGTGACAAAATCTGTCTGGACAGACAGACATACAGATATACGGACAAAATATTCTGAGACTGATTTCAGGGATATAGATGAATAAAATCTAAACTACTGAAATCATTTCTGGTCTCATAGTTTCTTTTCACTGTTTCATTGGTACATGTTGACATCAAATGTCATATTATTATGTACTGTTTTTAAAACACTTTCAGTCAATTATTTGCTGTAAAATATCTTGCAGATTTATCAACATACAGTATTTATGTTGTGTTAGAACATGTGGAGAGGACGCAAGAGCAAATATTAAGGTCAAATCAGTTATCTATAATAAGTGCAATATGGCAAACAAAACAAACATTGATTTATCAGTCAATCTGCAAACAGCATTCAGCGCAACAAGACAGGAATCAGAATTCAAGGTACAAAGCAAGGTCATACACAAAATACCGCAAGCAGTCAATAATCAAAAGACTTGGTAACATCAGGAGGAACTCATTGGAGCATATACTTTGTGATGTTAGTGTGCAACTGATCTCTATTTAGCCTTTGGTCTAATTGGTTACAGGTGCGTCTCATTAGAACTCTAGCTTGAACTTGAGCATGAACTTGAGTGCGTGCGCGTGTGTGTGTGTGTGTGCTGGGAATTGTAGTGTGAGTCAGGAGGATTTGTATGCGATGGTATGCTGCTTGATTCGCCCGCCGCCCGTGCTCTGAGAAGTTATAACATTAACACAGTCTTGGCAAGATAAAACTGCATGATTCACAGGTCTCAATATCATGGTCTGTATCATAAATCATGGAAGTGTTTCCTAGTATAGTGGTAAGGTTTTTCTTTGCCATATCGCCCACCCGAACACCCAAAGAATAGATTGTGCAGTGAATGTTTGTGCTGAACTTCTTAATTTATTTATATCTGGCTCTCTGTGTTAAAATCATATGGGTTTTTAATAGAATTAAACATTATATTTAAATCAGTCTTAAATAATGTAGTCTTGACTAATGAGATTAATAAAACTGTTGAATAATGTAATATTCTTCAGTAAAATTATATACATAAAATGCTCATGGGTGTGTAGGCTCTTGGCTAGTGAGCTTCTGATGTTGAAACTCAGTATTGATTAGTTAGTATATGTCTGTGAGATACATTATTGCTGAAATGCTAATTCTGTTCAGTCATGTGCCATCACCAGAGTCTGAGAGTTCGTTGATAAAGCTCTCAGTTCATGTTGCTCTCATGGATGGCTAAAAATACTACGGATTTGTCTCCTGACACTTTTAGTACTTAAGCTCATGTATAGAAGTAGACAAGAGAGTGGAGACCTGGGGCCAGTGTCTTATCTGCCTGGCACAGCGCCATGAAACGGGAGCAGGGGCAGGGTCGAGGGTGTTTTGCACTTCCCCTTAACTAGGCCTGTGGTATTGCTACAGACCTTATGGGCCAGCTGGAGGTAAACAGTGACACTTTGCCCCTGCTCTTTTCCCTTCCTTACGCAGAGCTCATGAATTACTCATGGCTCTTGTCTCCTGAAAGATGCAGAATGTCTCAGAACAGCTTGTCCTTGTCCTTGCATGTTCATGGGTCTTGTGCAAGTTATATTTAATTCAGCAACTGGGCAGAGAGTGGGGACGAGCGAGTGAAAGAGCGGGAGTGTGTATTGGTATCACATATTTAGAATGCATTATGGATAGTGGCGCATTGGCATACAATGCAGTTTTTATTGTGCAGTTTTGACACGGTATTGGTAAAACTGGCGAAACTCACATTATTCACAGGATTCAGCTCAATCTGTGTGTTCTGTACATCAGTTAGCAATGAATGCCCCATTAATATTCATTCTGTCATTAGAATGTCACAGTTTATTTTTAAATGCTTAATTATAAAAATAATCACACATTAGCTAGTTCACTGAGCAAGCACAAGCCGCAGTGTCCTGTCTAGTCCCTGGAATCCTGTTTGTAATGTGAGACAGTTGACTAGCTGGCTAAATGCATTAAAGATCACATATTACACTGCTGTTTAAACAAGGTAAGACGAGAGTTGTGCCTGTCAATATTCCAGCTGAAATACAACTCGGATCATGCTTTCCCTTTAATCTATCCTGGTTCAGCTAGCATTACAAGCTAACGCTACCACCATTAGCCTAAATTCAACGAACTAGCTCAACAAACTTAACATCTTCATTTAAAGTGACTTTAGCAGCATTAATAGATCCACTCTTGAGGTTCAGAACTGATGCAAATCCATCTTTACAGTTGTCCATGTTCAGAAAACACACACAGGCACAATTTTGAAGATAACTGTCCCTTTAAAAGTGGGAGTAAAAAGAAAGTGTGGTGTTCTTGTTTACAGTCAACAACCGAGAATGCATTACTTTTCTTTTCGACATGCACAACGTCTCTAATACACTAGTTCACAACACATGACTGTTGTGCCTGTTTTGGGCAACTATATCCCGAGCTGGAGCTTAAACAAATTTACCCCCTTTTTCTGTCTCAAATAATAAATATGTCACGAACAACAATTCAATCTGAAGAGCTTGTTTATGAATAAAATATATTCACTAGCTTTTAAAGAAGAAAAAAGGAAAATCTATGTACATACACAAGCGCGCGCACACATATAGGAGACCCATGCGATTGTCCAAAAATGATCCAAAAAAATTAATTTTTATAACAGGTTACTTTAACACTAAGACACTAAGAGAAAGCGTACAGTATGATCACAATCTCACAATCCTCCTTTAACACCGTTTCTAATATAGCACTATATGTATATGCAGTATAATAAATTTCTTATTTGTGATGTTTAATCATGAATTGACCATGTGTGTTATAAATATGCATTATATTGCGTTTAAATAAAAAAAATATTCTGATTGCTTTTGTATGTTATCAGATTCATAGATGCTTCTGGTTCTAAAAAGATATGCTCATTGTATACTAATTTTTAACCATTTAAACATTTTTAACCATTTAAACCAGATGAGAATAATTATTTTTAAAGTCAATAAAAGTACGGTTAATTTTGTCACAGATTATTGAGCCTAGTTATTCATGTGGCATTTGTAAACAAAAATGTAATGGCATGCACATGATATCTGCTTGGCCTCAGCATCTGGTCTACTGATTTGTCCATTCCATATGCCAAAATGACAATCTCTCTTTAGAAAACAGTATAATAAAGATATAATTGTGAAAATGGTCAAGGTTTTCATGCACATTATTGAAAGTAAATATGGGTTCATGTTGGATTGATTACAAAGCCTTTTTAAAAAAAATATTTTAGAACTTTATTACCAAGTACAAAAATGTCTAATTTGTAAACATTAGTATTCCACTAAAAAAAAAATGGCATGCAAGAATAGAAAGCAGCATATTATATAAGCGACCACTCTCCGGACAAAAAATATATATATATTTAATTAAATTCAAGCTGCTGGGTTTTACCATCAGAAATCAAGCAGGTGCAAGTGTTAAAGTCTTTTGAAGAACAGTGTGTAGTTCTGCAGGATGCTTAGTAAAACTTGGTAACTAATTTCTCATAAAACTGCACAAATTATACTTGACACTAAAGGGTCTTCAAAGTATTGTCACACCTAATAATGACTTGTTCTATTAATTACTGTTTACTGGGATTTATTTTTTTTTTTTCCTTTTTTGAAGATATCCTTGCTTTACAGCATTTATTTGCATGTGCTTAAGACTTTTGTACTGTACAAGCAGGCATTAGAAGGTGATTTATTTTGGCCAGACTTAAAATAGTTAACCATTCTGAGTTTAAGCTTCTCCTCCTCTCAGGGTACTTGAGAGAAAAGGGGTTGCTGGGTAGGACAGATGTCAGCATAGCACATCCTTCTTTTCCTTCAGTTTTCCTGCCTCTGGGTCTGTTGGGTCATCAGCTCTCTCTCTCTCTCTCTCTCTCTCTCTCTCACTCACACACACACACTCTCACACTCTCACACACACACACACACACACACACACACACACACACACACACATGCCCTAGAGGACCCTTTTTTCCCCTCGAACATGCACATAGAGAACAGCCTGAGGGACACAGCGGACATTCAGTCAGCAATGACCACCAACCACAGAGGAATCAGTGGCTTCTACAGCCAGCGGCACCAGGCAAGACTGAATGCATGTGTTACACTTTAGTGGTTTCATTATTGGCCCTTGTAGCCATGAAAGAGAGAGGATACACATTCACTCCAAGCTCTATTGCGTGTTGCACTGCTTCTCACAGTTAAAAAAAAAATTACATTAAATTATTCCTGATTGCAGTATAACTACAGAAAGCAAAGGAATCTGTTTGACTTCCTAGTATAACTATGCAGTAAACTGGAGAGCATGAGCAGGGACGTAACAGATTGTGCGTGGCGTACAAGACCAGGCAGAGTCGTGCGAGTTGCGCCGGTGGTGTGTTGTGTGTGTAAGTGTTTCACAGTCCACAGGCTGACAGATGACCACTTCAAATGCTGCCTTGCGATCTGACAAATGAACTGCTCAGAGAGATAGTTTCCCCCCCTACCATTTGTCCCTGCTGGCCCAATTTGAATATTCATACTTTAAAGAGGAAAACTGACATTCAGAGCTTTCACTGTGTCCTCTAAAGTGTTAACGTGCCCTGAACATCTATGAAAGGAAGGAAGAAATCATTAAGCATATATTAGATTTGTGTGGGGGGGGAATAAAGAAATCCAAAACCGAAAAGGCAGAACCGCAAAGTCTCAATCGAATAGCCGAGCTTACTGAATCTGTATTATAATTAAGAATTGAAGCGATGATTAATGACGCCCAATTCCATTTCCATTTAATTTTCATTTGCAAACACTAAATGATTAGATTAAGCTTCATGCCATGCTCCATTACGCTGATACAAATCTATACAAGACAAGAGAGGCAATATGGTTGCTAATGTGATGATTATTCCATTCTGGTGTATGTAAATTGCTGTTTATCTCTGATTGAGATGGTAAGACATTCCGGAGGCAGATGAGGTTGAATTAAGTGTCCCCCCCCCCCCCCC
>JAOVVA010000052.1:10998945-11011762 GCA_028565275.1 Leiocassis micropogon | reverse complement strand
TTTTTTTTTTAAATAAGCACACAGACACAGCAATCCCAAGCAAATTGATAATGGTTATTTAAGCAAGTATAGAACTTCTACACATACCTTCATTACAGTACCTGATTAAAATCACAGAAATGGTACTTTTCTAAATATTATAATACTTTTATAATATAGTTATATTGTAATACTTTATTTATATATATATATATATATTTGTTTAAACCCAGAACACGGTAAGCCAATTAAAGACATGAAGTAATGAAATCTTTCGTGACCCAATCAAAATGAAGTGGTTTCCTGCTGAGAATCTACATTTTACTTGCCATATGCTGAGTCAGCATTAGCAATCTAAATAAACTCGTGAAGTTTTCAGCATTTTACAGCTCGACACCCAATGAGAAACATTGTCAGGCACTACAGTATATTATTTAGCAAAGTGCACTAGTTTTACAGGATGCGATTAATTATAATTACTAGTGATTCATTAGTTATTGCCTGTTGTGTTAACAATATGAACAGGTTTAACAGCCCGCTGAAATAACATCATTTCTGCAGTTTTTAAATGCTTTTTTTCCAAATTAAGCAAGACATATTGCAAACTCAAATAAAATATGTTGCTTGAGTCATATCAGTGTGGATGCTGTGCGACCTTGCTAAATTCTATAACTTGACCTCCTACAGTTTATTCACAATGGATCAATGAGCTTACAGTTGTAGTTGTGGTAATAGACGGAGAGAAAGAGAGAGCAAACTCATGATTTGGTTCTTATAGTGAGTCAACAAATCTTTTTGCCAAAAAAAAAAAAAAAGCATTTACAACAATTTAAAGAATTAAAGGTTTGCTGAAGGTCATGAGAAACATTAAAAACACTACCAAAAATGTACATTATCACCAGCTTCCTTCTCTAGCAGATTCTAGTTTCATCATAGTACAGGTATGCACTGATTTCGGTCCATTTGTACATCGTCTGACTGCATGTACAATCCATAGTCCCATAAAGTTATAACAGAGTTCTAAATTTTCAATTGAGAACATAACAGTAGTAACAGTAACAGATTCAAAACCTTCTTTTTCTTGATTTTTTTTCTAGCATTTTTCTTCAGTGATTCCCACCTCGGGTCTGTGGGCATGTTCGAGTTTGCATGTTCTTCCCGTGTTTGGTGGGTTTTCCCCCAGTTCTTTGGTTTCCTCCCACAGTCCAAAGACATGCAGATTAGGCTAATTGGTGTTCCCAAATTACCAGTGTGTGTATGTGTGTGTACTATGCGATGCATTGGCACCCTGTTCAGGGTGTACCCTGGCTCATACTATAAGCCTCCTGGGATAGGCTCCAGATATCTGTCCAACTAACTTTTGATTTCTTTTTGTAATGTTGATGGTCAAGGTTTTTTAATTTTTTTTAAATAGCTTACTTGGTTAATCTGCATAACAAAAAAAAAACTTCTTGCCAATTGTTGCCATATAAAAAATTATTTGTGAAGGAATTACAGTATATTAAAATAATAGTATTTTTACCAGATTATTAATTTGCTTTTATTTACAGTTTTTTTTTAATTACTTTGATTCAATTAAATTGTTACTAAATAGCTACCACTTTTACTTTAGTCTGTATATTTTGTACTATTTCTGCCACTAGTACAGTATGTGGTCAAAGTTATGTGAGAAGTGCTATACTGCTACTGCGTATAACCTCTCTTTGCTCTCAAAACAGCCTCAGTTCTTTGTGGCATGGATTCCACAAGATGATGAAAACATTCCTTTGAGATTTTGGTCCAGAATTGCATCATGCAATTCCTGCATATTTTTCAGGTGCACTTTCATGCTGTGAATCTTCTGTTCCAGCATCCCAAAGGTGTTCTGTTGATATGAAAGGCTACTGAACTCATTCATACATTCTTAAAATCATATTGGGATGACTTTTGCTTAGTGACATGATACATGATGAAATTAGCCATCAGATGATGGAAAATTGGACTGGCATGGTGCCGTAGTGGTTAGCACTGTGGCTCTGCACCTTCAGGGTCGAAGGTTCGAGTCTTGCGTTTGACTCTGTGTGTGTGTGTGTGTGTGTGTGTGTGTGTGTGTGTGTGTGTGTGTGTGTGTGTGTGTGTGTGTGTGTGTGTGGAGTTTGCATGTTCTTTTTGCTTGGTTTCCTCCCACAATGTGAGTGTGTGCATGCTTGTGCCCTGCGATGGACTGGCACCCTGTTCCATGTGTACCTTGCCTAGTGTCCCCTGGGATAGGCTTCAGGCCTCCCTTGACCCTGTATAGGATGAGTGATATGGGGGATGAGTGAGTGAGTAAGATGAAAAATTATGATCATTTAGGGATGCTCATGGTCAGCAACAGTACTCAATTAGACTGTGGCATTTGGGCAATGATTGATAAGAATTAATGCTCTAAAAGTTTGCAGTCTTTAACTGACCAGTTTTGGTCAGCCTTTGCCCACTTTTCTTGGTTGTCAAAAGCAGAACTTGACATGGTCTCCTGCTGCTGGAGCCCATCCACCTCAAGGTAAACTCTAAAGACTATTATCTGATCAGTAGTTATAGAAATACTCGAACCACTCTGCCTGCTTTTAACAATCATGCCACAGTCAAAATCACTGAGATCACCTTTTTTTTTCTCTTTTTGATGGTTGATGTGAACATTACCTGAAGTTCCTGACCTGTATCTGCATGATTATATGCATTGCACTGCTGCCACATGATTTGATGTTTAGATAATTGCACGAATGAGTAGGTGTGCTGGAATTGCCCATTTGTAGACCTTTTTGGTAATGCACTTTTTGACCAAGATGATCTTTTTGCTTTAATCATGGTCATGTTTTCTGATAATGTAGCTTTCTGATGTGTAAATGTGCAGACTTTTCTTTGTAACCATGATGATTTAGCCGTTACTATATCAGTTTATCTGCTATAAAGTCAGAGCTGACCTTTTTTGCCTTGTCTGCTCATATCCCTGGTCAGATCGCACATAATTCGCCTGTATTAATCACTATTAATCCGAATCCAAATTGGCTCTGCTCAATTGGCACTTTTTTTGTTTTTTTGTTTTTCAATCAGTGTGCACTTTAAAAAATGATCATGCTATGACACCTCTTTCACACCTAGCTATCCTTGAATAAAAAAAATCAGACAAGTTATGCTCCAGTTATGGCCAATTAGCAAACAGCACACCTAGCAGGATTTTCCCCTCCTATAACTGCATTGAAGGTTGTGGTGTTTTGGACGTCATACACGATTGATTACAGGTCAACATCTAGATGACACACTATGGAGAATATTAAAGTGTGTCCTTGCATCATTCCCACCCAGATTTGCTAGAAAAGAAAAATGTCACAAAAAATGTGATTGAAAAATCTGCTTCACGTTGTCTTTTAACAAGTAAGAGAAGAGAAATCAGCATGTATGCTTTCCACATGACACAAGAGCAAAACCCATTTTCCCACAGACTAGTTTCTCATGTAATGCTTTATTCCATCACTGACATAAGAAAATTGTATTTTTTTTTTACTTTTGACTAAAAGCCTGATGGCTAATAATATAACTAGTGGTTAATTAAGTAGCATCCAATATAAAATACATTTAGCTAATGGCTGCCTGAGATGGATTATAAATATAGACCTTTTGTACCTGTCGACATGGTCCTATCCACTTCTGGATGGCAAAAGGGACGTTACTTACCGGATGCCAGTGCCAAGACCCATATTCAAAACCATTTACGGAAGCATCTTCAGCATTATTATACTTTCAGCGTTGCGTCATCTTAAACAACATTTTCTTCTTAGTCTACTTAGTAATTGCTTCTAAATTCGAAAGTGCTAACACGAACTACAATGCTAACAAGCTTCTAACACAAAGCTGAATTCCAAATCCCTCTATAACCCCTGTACAGGGGCACTACTTGGTATTTGGAACAAGGGATTGCTTGTGATCTAAATGATTGGCTCTCCTGTGAAGATCAAACCAATCATGGATGTGATTTTTTTTTTTAAACCAATAATAACACATTTTATAACTTACTGCATCTATAAATGCCAGAAACAGCTCGTTTTTATCTATTTTACTTTAAAACACTTAAATATTTTTTTATGTAAGCCTAAAAATAAAATAAAAAATCACGCACTGCCAAGCTGTAACAAAGTGAAAAGTAAAAATCTGCCATTCTGCTAATAAATTTATTGCATTTATGTATTTTTTGGTTCTTAAGTATACTGTTAGTATTTGAGTCTTTCTTTCATGAAATACCTTTCACATTCATTTACTAAACATCCTGTTATTCTTTAAATTACATCCAAATTATAATTTAATTGTAAAGTCAAAAGGTGATTTTCTTTTAGTATTTTTAAATATCTATTTGATATAAACTTGTTTGTCGAAGTGATCATGAACTTCAATTTTTAGAGAGATTACTTTTGAGAAGTAATTGTACTTTTTGTCTGTGTAAATAAATTTTTTTGTACTTGTACCATCTCTAGTGCAATCCAGTGTAGGTGTTTTAGCTTTTTGTATGTCCCTTAAAAATATCTGACATTCCATTAAGAGCACTAAGGAGAGATGATTCATATGTTGGACTAGAACAAACTGTACATAGAATTGAAGAAGGTCTCAGGAGGAGACTAATGACAGGCAGTTGTATTTGTATGTTTATGCATATACTGATCAGCCAAAACATCAACACCACCACCAGGTGAACTAAAAAACATTGATCACCAACTATACACAAGTAACCTGGTAACAGGATCATGGGCACCCAAGAAACACTCATGCCCATGGTAACCAGCCTGATTCGATTCCACAGAAAAGCCAATGTAGCCAATCTGATCAACCACCCATGGGATGCTCTGGACAAAAAAGTCTGATCTATGAATGCCTCACACCACAACCCACAGCACCCAAAGGATCCGCTGCCTATGGGGGTACAACTCAACCCTAGAGTCCATTCAGAGTCAGTGCCACCCCAGTGGTTTTAATAGCTATATACACAGCACAATAAGTCTGCATGTGTGTGAAACATCTCAGCTCCTGAGGGTTTCTATTCTTTGATGTGCGCTCCCTTAGGCTTCAGCCACAGGGCACAAGACATGCTTTTAATCTGTCAGTCAACCACACAGAATTCATAGTTTCCATGGCTTTTCTATCTCTGTCTTATCTGTAATGCTGTTAGATGCTTTTAACAGTACAGGTGGTACATCGGTCAGCAGTTATTTCATCATTTTTTAGAAATGTCTCACTTTTATTCCTTTTGTGGAACTGAATCATGTCATGTTGCAGAAGAAACAGAGTCGTGTCTCTTGCTTTCTGTTTGCTCAAAGTGTGTGTAGAGTTATGAAAACAGTACGTTATGGCTATGCTCTGTGGGCAGAGGGAACAAGCAGCTCAAGGGTGCAGAGCGCCAAAAACGAGTTAAGAACAAAATTAGGAACAGAGTTAGCATTGCTGAGTTAAGCGCAAGGAATGCTTTTTCTAATCGGTGCGTTTTAAGATTTTATAGATCTACAGTATCTTTATTATTAGACATCATTTTGTCTGTGTGTCTGTCTCTATTCCTCTAATAGCACTGAGAGATGATTTCCGCCAGGCCCCGAGTGATGTGGTGGTTGCTGCCGGTGAGCCTGCCGTGTTGGAGTGTGTCCCACCACGCGGTCATCCAGAGCCTAGTATCTCCTGGAAGAGGAACAACGTCCGAGTGAGCGACAAAGACAGCAGGATCACTGTGAGTCTCCAGCAATCTATTGATTAGAGCCTGAAGGAATTAGAGGAGGAAAAAGGCTGCAGGCAGAGAGTACTGATTGCCAAGTGGTCATTAGTGCTTGACCCCTGATCTGACATGACATCATCGGCTGGCTGTCAGTGCAGACAGGATTAGCTCAAAGGATGTGCATCAGCATCTTTAGCGACCACTTGTGCCTTCTTAGAGTCGAGATTGCTTTAGACAGGTGTTATTGTCATTTCTGATGTAGATGTGCATCCAAATGAGGTAGCAAATTGCTTTGAGAAGAAAGAGGTCTGATTGATATTCCTGAGTTCTTTGTTGACTTGTCGAAGTTTGCACTGAAAATGAAATTGTCAGCAAGCAAAAAAAGGCTGAAAGTTGCCTTGTGCTGTCACAGATGCGCGGTGGCAAGTTGATGATCTCACACACCCGGAAGAGTGATGCAGGCATGTACGTGTGCGTGGGCTCCAACATGGTGGGAGAGAGGGACAGTGATCCGGCTGAGCTGGTGGTTTTCGGTGAGATCTGCTTTCCTCATAAGTCTATGTCATGTGCATGTAAAGGTCAGCATGTTATCTGATATACAAACAATCCTGTGCAAATGTCTTGTGTCATAATTAAGGAAATGGGCCAGGTACAGTGACTGGTCTGAAAATGAGAGGCAAAAAAAGTCTTTCAGGAAGCCTTGAGAACTATTCCTCAAGATAACATTAAAATACAAGAAAGTCTGTCTCTTTGTAAGCAAACAAGGAAGAAATGAGGGGTGGCTCAAGGCTTTTGCACAGTACTGGCAAACCTGTCTGTGTGTGTGTGTGTGTATGTGTGTGTGCATGCAGAGAGACCAGTGTTCATCCGTAGGCCGGTGAATCAAATAGTCCTGGCAGAGGAAACAGTGGACTTTCTCTGTGAGGTCCATGGAGATCCAGCTCCCACTATCCGCTGGAGGAGGGAAGGAGGAGAGCTGCCCCGAGCCAGGTCAGAAACCAAACATAAGCATCATATAACACCCAGGAAACCAATTTTTTTTTTTTATCTTGGAAAGAATTGAAATCGTTACTCCTTACTTGTTTAATTTTTATTGGGCCTCTAAGATGATAGTTTAAAAAAAAAAATTATATTATACTACTATATATTTCGAAGCGTCTTGTGGTCACAAATTATTATCTTATGGCCATAAGATATCCATTCCTTGGCCTCATATTGTGTAACTTAATCCATAACTTAACACTGGGAACATTACATGGCTTCCAGTTGATTAATTTTAGGGAGAGGAACAAAATGGTTATTTGCTTAATGATGGTAAGACATGTTAAAGGTATATCCATGTTGCAACACCAAATGGTCATTATAAAGTTGATTGGCATGAGTTGGGTATTTTGTGAACACAAAACAGATCTTGACTGACTTTGTGTGTCCTGGTGTAGACAGGATTGTTATGCATGTACGTAATTTCAAATTGAAGATTTGTTGTCATGGAAAAGCAATTTTTAATAAGCAAAGCACTTGAAATGTCAGTCACTGCCAAATGAAGTGGATTGTCACTTTAATTATTTTAAAGGTTTTTATTATTTGTGTAATTACTTGTGTAATTATTTTGTCCTGAAATTATATTTAAAATATTAATTAATTTATTTATTTGAATAATTTGTAATCCTGTTGAAAAACATAATTTATAGTAAACACAGTTATAAATGTGCCATAAGGCAGTGAAAGAAATACAGGCCAAATCTCTAGTTGCAGTATAGCCCAGTGGTTTTAGATGAAAGGACTGATGAGTAAGTGTGTGTGTGCGTGCGCGTTTGTAATTCCTCACACCACAAAGCTGTGATTTTGTTCTTTTCTCTTGGTGGATGTAGATTCGAGATCCGCAGTGATAACACTCTCCGTCTGGCGAAGGTGCGAGAGGAGGACGAGGGGACGTACACATGTGTGACAGAAAACAGTGTGGGGAGAACGGAGGCTTCAGCGACGCTGCAGGTCCACGGTACATAAAGACGCATCTTCTGAGACACATGCACACATCCAGTTCATGATGATGCACATGTGGGCACTCTGGGGCACTCATAAAATATAAAGCAGATGTCTCTGTTAATGGATTCATGTGTATGCTCATCCTTGATTTCCATTAAGCTGATCTGATTACGGCTCTTTGGGCCTGTCAGATGCAATCAGTGTTATCTGGGGGAATTCAGATGGAAGGAGTGTGTTTATAAGCTTCTTGTTCTCCGTCACAGACACTACAGGCCACTTGTGGTAAAGCATATAGATTACTACATCTGACAGCCATTAGGAAAGTAGTGTAAGAGTATTAATAGAATTTGCGTGTGTGTGTATGTGGGGGGGTTGGGGGGTGTAAGTCTTTTATACAAGGGCTGTACTAAAAGTAACGCAAAAGTGGGCACAACTTTTGTATTACTGACATAGGTTGTTCAAATTGCACATTTTGGTAGAGTTACTCTTTCTCTATACAAAGGCAATACTTAACATACAGTCATGAATAAAAGTTAGCGCCCCATCTTTTAGTTCTGTGTGGAATTTTTATGTTTTGTAGTAAAAACATAATAAAAATCATCTGGACGGAGGCAAACTATTGTCTATTAGACAAATACAACCTCAGACGAACAAAATATACAGTTTTTTTTTTTTTAATTGTGCCAATATTTTTTTTAACAAAAATAAAGCCACAAAGAAAAAAAATATGTTTCCAATGCTAATTATTCCCCATAATTAAATAGCTTGTAGAGCCACTTTTTGCAGCAATAACGTGAAGTAATCATTTCCTTTAAAACTTTCAGTCACATCATTGTGGAGGAATTTTGGTCCATTCTTCTTCACGACATTTCTTCAATTCATTGAGGGTTTTGGGCATTTGCTTATGCACAGCCAAAGGTCTTGCCACTGCAACTCAATTGGGTTGAGGTCTGGACTTTGACCAGGCCATTCCAAAACCTTGATTTCTTTTAGTTTTCAGCCATTATGATGTAGATTTACTGATGTGCCTCAATCATTTTCCTGTTCCATTATCAATTTCGACCAAGCATTAGCTGTCAGAGAGTTGGCCTCACATTTGCTTCTACCGTAGAATAATCTGGTATACAGAGGAGTTCATGGTCAACTCAATGACTGCAAGGGTGCCCAGATCCTGTGGCTGCAAAAACTAGCCCAAATTGTCACCCTCCACCGCTGTGCCACTAAACTGCCAAAACGTCTGTTTTTATGTAGTTCTGTTAATCAAGTATAATGATTAGCACCTGGCTGCAAGTTACTCTATTTAAACTTGTGGAAGCAGTAAGGGGGTTACTATTGCCCATATTTTTTTATTCTTTTTGGCTTCATTTCTGTTAAATAAATAAAAGAAGCTATTTATTTCTGTTCGTCTGCATTTGTATTTGCCTAATACAAAGACCCACTATGATTAGATGATTTTTATTATGTTTTTACACAAACCCCATAAAATTAAAAGAGGGGGTACTAACCTTTGTCTCCATCACTAGAGATGCACCATTGTTGAACCCAACTTTCAAATCCTTTTTGAAAAATACTTTGTTGCAATTGATGGTCTCCCATTGCATGGTTTGATTCAGTGCTGGTTTCACCTTCTTTAAACTTCTTCATCCATTTGTGCTCACTGCTCTTGTCAATGGTGTCATCTCCATAAACATTCTGTAGCACATTGGGAGATCATCAACTGCGACAAAGAGGTGTTTAAGAGTTGGGTTTAACAATGGTGCAAATGCATCACTTGTGTTGGAGCCTATGTTGAGTCGTCCCTTTGTATAGAGTAGTGATTCTCAAATGGAGGACCACCTGCCCTGCACATTTTGGTGTTTTCTTAGCTCCCCAGCACACCTGGTTTAACTAATCAGCTATTTAAAAACATTTTCTGAACTGAAGTGAGTGTGATGGAGTGGGACAAACACAAAAATGTGCAGGGTAGATGGTCCTCCGGGACCAGAGCTGAGAAACACTGTTGTAGACAGTGTAGACCAAGAGTTACTCTATTGACTTGTGCAATATAAATGACCTATTTCCATGAATAAAAAAAAAAAGTTAGGTCTGTTTTTGCCTTACTTTAAGTACAGCACTCTTGACTAAGACGATATATCGCCACAAGGTTAGAAAAAAATCTGATCCTGCATTAGTAGTTATGTCAATTGAAAGTCCTTATAGCTGGTAAAACACAACTTTGGTGACAAATAAATGTATTTAACACTTAGGTGAAGGTCGGGTTTAGATTTATGGCTATTTAAAACACAAGTCAATTGTAACATACACAACAAGCATTTATGTGAAAGAGAGAGGGAGAGAGAAAGCAAGAAAGGCTGAAAGGCATTTTGAAGGTTTTGAAATGGTTTGGAGACTTAATGAGATAAAATCGCCCCTTTGTTCGTACTGTATTTCATCGCAGTAGAGATGTTTCAATTAACATCCATCAGCACTCAGACAGAGAGTAAAACACAGATGCCTTTTAGAAGCCTAAAGATTTTTTTCCCCCTCATAATGGACGCTTCATCTCGGTTATCATCTTTAAAGTGTCCTCTGCCCAGTAAGCCCTAGAATGACTTAATGTCCACCAGATTATGGCTTGGCCACCCACACATCTGTTGTTTGTCCATTCATCAAGTGAGAGTTCCTGTTTAAAGCCAGACAAAAACCCTCCCATGACTTATCAGTGACTCAGTCATGTGACCACTAAAGAACCCCACTGTCTCCATCATCCAAAATTTATCGGACATAGTACACTGAATGGGAAATGAGGCGTGGAGGTGATATTAAGTTCAAACTCTAAATATTTCATCCTTTAGAGGAAGATTTCTTCTATATGGCTCATTATCTCAGTCTCTAAATCTGATGTACACTTTCTGGTTCAGTATCAACATGGCTGCTCTAATTGGTCCCCTGTTCTCCCTTTCTCTCCCTCTCTCTCTCTCTCTCTCTCTCTCACCCCCTCCCATCACCTCCCCCCTCTCTCCCACTCTCCAGAGGGTTATAGTAATCGGCCCGTTATTTTATTCTCTTCTTGTCTTCGGATTGCTGTGGTAATCGTTCACTTGTCACACTAGACGATTGTTCTCTTAGAATTCAGTTTTTCTGGTTGCCTTCGCAGTGCAAGTGCTTATTTGCGTGGGAGTATGATAGTTCACTTTAGATTCTCTCTCCGTTTCTTTTTCTCACACCCTCCGCAACATGCCCGCTATGTTTATATGCCTGCTGTGAAATTTCTTGAGCAGTAGGATAGAAGATTGGTTATCAAAACAAAGGCCCACACACTACTCTGTGGCTTATAAATCCATAGGATGGCTGTGAGCTGCATTCTTCATGGCTTGCTTATTGGTGAGACTACAGATCATCTCTGACAACTTGCAAAAAACTTAATTTCTTTTATTTATATTTGTTAGAGCAAACACATGAAAAATCAGCTAATACAAGCCTGTTTATAATTTTTTTTTTTTTTTTGCTGCTGGCAGCTCTCGCATCTCTCATACAGCTGTCTTGCCAAAACAAGTTCCAACACTGTGTGTAAGCAGAGAAGAAATTAGAAGGAAGTGCAGAGGAGAAGAGCTCCTGAGCTATAATTTGATAGAAATGTAAATCATAGCCTGGCATAATGGTAATAATAATAATTTTAATGTAATATAGTTTCATGTAGCTGTATAGAGGGATGTTTCATATCAAACTTGTAAAATGTTTTCCTTTATTTGAGGACACTGGTGTAATATAAGTTAGATCATTAAAGAAAATAACACATTTGCGACTTTAATAGCGCCTCCTGACAAATTAAGGTCAGGCCACTCTGCTCAGTTAAATTAAATTAGGCCCTTAGTGAGAGAAAAATACATAGTGGAATCAAAATGTATTTCAACTCCTTTAGCTTTTGCACAGTTTACTGTGTAATAGAGTAAATGTAAAAAAATAATTCCATTTACTTGTTTTCGGTGACACACCGTTAACTTAGAAGGACAATGGAATTTATTTTATTTCTTTATTTCTTTGTTTGTTTATTTATTTTTTTTTAAATCTCATTTGGATAAGTGTTTAGAGTATTGGCTAAAGCAAATTTGATTTCAGGTGCATCGTGTTTATTGTGAATATTTTGCGATATCTCTAGAACGTGACAGGAGTCCAGTCTTGTCGCAAATTCAGGGGCCTAATTTAGAATGGCAGACACCTGTGTTTGTAAGGGTCGACAATTCCCAAAGTATATATGACCAAAAACAAAGCCATGATGTCCAAGCAGTTCACCACAAATCTTCACGGTTAAATAGTGCCATGACATGAAAAGGATGAAGTTGGAGCCACTAGGACTCTTTCTGTGCTTGTGAGCCAAAAAAAGCCTTGGTCAGAAAGGTGACCAAGAACCCAGTAACTACCCAAACAAAGATTCAGTAGACCTCAACAGAGAAGGGAGAACCTGCCGGAAGGACCACCATACTCCATCAATCAGACTTTTATGGAAGAGTGGCTAGACAGAAGGTACTCCTGAGTAAAAGGCATATGGCGGGCACTTAAAAGACTCTGAGAGCATGAGGAAAACATTCTCTGGTCTGATGAGACAAAACTGAAGTCTTTGGGCAGAACTCCAAGTGCTATGTCTGGCAAAAACTGTACTGCTCATTAGCTGGTAATACTATCCCTATTATTGGGAGAATAGGAGACATGGCCCAAATCCAGTTACAGCTTGTAGACACTTGCCGAAGAAGACTTGATGCTGTATTTGCTGTAAAAGACGCTTCTACATGTTACTAATTATATTGTCTGAGTAGGTTCTTAATTAAGGTATTAAGTTTATTCAGATATGTAGATTACTCAGTATAAAATAAAAATCAAACAGTCTATGTCTTTAATTTAATAAACAGTTGTGTTCAAAATAATAGCAGTCCAACATCAGTATGCAGATCAATAATTGTTTTTGGGAGAAATTATATTTCTTCATGGTAAATATTTTACTTGTAGGTGTAGTGGAGTAATGGAAAGCCAACAGACCCAACAGTCATGATTGGATGCACCTGATTCTGTGTAATTTAATCATTAATTCAAATGGGGCGTGTTCAAAATAATGTGTGGAGTTCAACTGGAGAGGTAAATTATTCTGTGAAAAACAGGTGTCAAACA
>JAOVVA010000052.1:10971327-10998909 GCA_028565275.1 Leiocassis micropogon | reverse complement strand
AGCACATTTTTCTTCATGTTGTGATTCAGAATAGAATGTGCAGGGTGTCCAATGCATTTATGTAATTTAAATTAAAAGTTATTATATGGATATGGAGCTTTCCTCACTTTTTTCAACACACTGCTATTATTTTGAACACAACTGTATAACCAGTGGTGGACAGAATGCACAAATCCTTTACTTGAGTAAAAGTTGACAAAAGTTTTATTTTACAAAAGTACATACCTTGAAATTTACTTAAGTATTAATAGTGCTGAGCTTGTATTAGCTCATTGTAGCCTTTAAGATCTCTCTCTAATTTGTGCAAGAACTGAAAAAGATATGGATGTACTTTCAAAAACCACTTTGTTATAAAAACATGTTTTCTTTAACTTTGTGTTGAGAGCTCCACATATTAACACATCAATTAAAAAGTACTATTCCCGCATTGTTGACGCCCATGAGACCCACTTTCTAAATCAAATTTGTAAATGCTACTAGCTTCAGATACAACATTGCCACATTAATTTATAAACAGAAACTCTGCAACTGACCTGCATCCTTGATTAGTTAATTTCCATAATCCTCTATGACTGGAGGATAAAGATGTTTTAAACATGGAAACTCATTGAGTTCAGGGATCAGGAGTAAATACGCCCATTAGCAAAAAGCATCAGAGCACATTAAAAAGACAGTAGATATTCCCTTCAGTGGGAATCCCTGGACACATCCTCATTTAAACAATTATACTGTTCGTTCACAAACCACAGTCTTTAGAGTTTACATAGAATTGTGTGAAAATCTAATTTTGCAAGCAGAAGTTTTACAGGCTGAAATTTCTTGCTAGTTGAGGTCAGAGGAGAATAGATAAGGCTGGTTGGAGCTTGTAACAGAAGTACTCACTCTTTAATACCGTGATGAGCATCTCAAGATGCAAACAAATGCCAAACTTTAAGGTGGCTGGGCAACAACAGCAGAAGACCCCATTGTGATCTCTTGTTAGCCAGAAACAGGAATCTAAAGCTACAGTGGGCACTAATCGTATACTGGACAGTGGAAGCCCAGGCAAGTGATTGGTCCAGTGATTAGCTGATTGTATAAATACATAAATAAGCAGGTTGACAATTGGAAAGGTTCCTATTAAAGTAGCTCATGGGTGTGTAAAGGGTAAAGTGGCTCATGGGTAAAATTTGTACTACATGCACTATATTTTTCACTTGCATAATTTAATGGTAATAGTTTAGGGTGCAAAGTGGTCAAAAACAGCACTTCAGAGTTTGATTGAAAAAGGAAAAAAAAAACAATTTGATGGAAAAAAAAATGTCTGAATACAATAAAGTTATTGTTAAACTAAAATTGAATATTAAAATTCCCTTGTTTTCTTTAGCTGTGATGCGTTGGTCAGCATAGAGGCATTCAAACCACAGATCAAGAGAGAAAATGTCTGTTAAAAAAAAAAAATTTAGACAAATGCTTTATAATCACTGTTCATGCCACATATAATTATTGGGTACAATGCCCAAGGGTCTGTCCACCATTGGTTTGATACATCATTTGAAAACATGGTATCCCTCTTAATATGCATAATACAGCAAAAACCGAAGCAAAGAGCCATCTGCAGCCACAGAATTTCAAAAGGTACCAGAAAGTCAAACAGTGATGTTTTCATTGTGCGGAATAACAGAACACAGTTCGGAGTGTCAAAACTCCCTTTGTTTTTCTGTATAATCCCCTGCTACACATTATCCCAGCATTCACTAGTGCTTGGATACCATCAAGTTTTCAGTCCCAGTTTTCATATGTGAACACCCCTTGTGTAGCTAAAAATGTATTCATTCATAATTCATACATTATTCTAAAAATGTAAGTAATTAATTGCTTAGGATGACCAACTATTTTTTTGCCATGGCATTTGTTGGATTTCTTCAGATTGTAACTAATTTAGATAGTGCTGAGTAGATGCTACTGTACCTACTGTACCAGTTTCATGTCTAACAGAAATGTACATACACTGTGAGGGCAAGGTTAATTTGCCTTTATAATCACCTCCAGTCTTATAGAGACAGGTTATAAATTATAGAGAAAGGTTTACTATAATTTTTTATTAAATCTGTACCCTTTTAGCTTAAAGTGCATTAGTGAGGTCAGCCGTTAATGTCAAATGAGGAGGCATGGTGTGTAGCCAGTGTTCCAGGTCCCCCCTGCCCCCTTGTCTTTTGGTCCAGTGTGCGTAAAAAATGTGGTTAATTTTATGACGATGCACTTTGTAAAGGAGGCTATGATTTTCCTATTGTCAGTCCTCTCCTCCTTTCTTCTTTTACAGTCCCCCCACAGATTGTCCTCCAGCCTCAGGACCAGGTGTCAGCCAAAGGACAGACTGTCACTTTCCGCTGTGGCACAAAAGGCAACCCTCCTCCAGCACTTTTCTGGCAGAAAGAAGGGAATCAGGTACAGGTGCAGCTACTAAACCAGTTTAACAATAGCAATGTTTTGATTTCAAGCTCTACTCCATGCTAGCTCTCAATAAAAACACTGTGCTATTTGCTCATGAGTTATTATGTGTGGGTTACAGACGCCTAATCATTCTGAGCTCTTGGTGTTAATTTCTTTCATTTTTGCGTCTCGCCGTGTTCATCCATGACTCATTAAGTTCTTCCAACAAGCCAGAGTCTCTCAATAAGCAGTCCCGCTGCCCTCCCCCTCACCGATGCTGATTAGGTGCGTTGCGCTGATTACGCTGAAGTGGTAAATCAAAACCGCGGCTCATTTCAGCTCAGCAGATAAAGAGGCAGATCTGTGTCAATATGGGAGTGCATCTTGAAAAGGACAGGTTTGTGTAGAAAATTTGAAGGAGGCAGAGAGGTGGTTGTGAGGAAAATCAGGTGCCAATGCTCTTCCTTCAGGCCTACACAAGCTCGCTCTGCACATTCTCTTGCCTGATGGGTGGTTTGGAACTGGCTACTTATCTATAAATAGACAACAGGCCCGGTGAATGAGAAGAAAGCCTCCTGGGGGGTGTAGTGCAGCATTGGTTCTGGTGTTGTTCATGCAGGCATCCAGTGAAATCAGATTTAGTCATTTTATGGTTAGCTGGTGAGTGTGTTTGTGTGTGGCAAAATTATGCACATTTTACAAAAGGCTAAAACGCGCACTGCCGGCTCAAAAGGTGCTTACAGCAACACAGGATAAATCATGTAGGAATCAGGAATCTATGGAATTTCACTCATTTTCTGTTATTTTAAGAAAAACATAATAATAATAACAGAAAAAGTACCGAATATTAATGACCACTTCATAGAAGACCATTGCAGACACATGTATCTGTCATACTGTTCTAAAACCTGTGAGTCACTATTTTTGAGAATTCAATTACCTCTTATTCAACACCCACAACGCTGCATATAAATGAGCCAGATTTTTGGCCGTAGTTAATATTGATGGAGTGGCATGGTGGTGCAGCAGGTAGCCTTAGCTGCAGGGTTCAGTTGTGAGTGCATGTTACTCCTTCCCATATCTGTATATCTGCTGTGTTTTTTCCTCATATAAATGTGAGTGGTGCTCTGCAGTGGACTGGCTTCCATTCAGGATATATTCCCACCTTGTGTTCCATGATGATCCACCATGACCCTCAACTGATAAATGAACAAATTTCTTTATATATCATTCATTATTACTGAAGACCTGAAGGACATAAACAAGGAGCCTTAAACAAGGGCAGATATATTTATATCATTTATTTATAGTATATATTTGTTTTAATGAAACATATAGACTTTTTCCAGCATCACGCAGGACTCAAGCCAAGGAAAGGTTAAAAACCTATTGCTGCGATAGCATCATTAGGTGCCTTGCTTTCACAGAGTGCTGTCTCTGCACTTCTGTATGCTAGCCAGAGGTTTTACAAATATGGAAACAGGCCCAAGAGGCCTTTGGCTTAATGTATTAATCTTTAAAAAGGAAACAGTAGTTAGACATACACTTTTAAAACAGGAACATTTAGATGTTAAAAGAATAGTTTAAATTTTTTTATTTTATTTTACCTCATATTTACACAATCAGCCAAGATGTGTTCATTGTCCTTGGTTTGCCTGTTATTTTTGTACTGGAGCTTTGAGAATTAAGGCGAACAGTTTAGCGTCATCCAAACTGCAATCAGCAAACATTTGCCCAAGTGGAATTGGCAAACTAGTGCAATTTTACACATGTGTAAAAGCTGTCATTAAATAGCAGCACCATGTAATGTAAGGGTGGCACTGCGGTACAGAAGGTAGTATCGTGTTTGATCGTGAGCTCACGGTACCATCTCTATGGAGTAGTAGTCAAATTTTACAATGTAAATATAAAGAAGCAATTAATTACAACCTTCCTGACCTCACTCATTAGGAGAGCAGCCAGGACTTCTCAATAAAATGCACAAGATTAGCTAATCATGAAGTCTTACCACCTTTATAAAAACAGAACCTTTAGCAATTTGTTGTTCAGGAGCACTCGGGAATGATTCTATAGCATCAGACATGACCTCAGAGAAGCCATTGTTTCTGCTCATGAATTATATGATGGCCATCATCAGACAATTTGAAATTCACCATTCTACAGTGAGAATGCTTTTTTATAAATGGATTTTAAGACTTTCCAGAAGTGGGCGTCCAAGCAAATGTAGTCCAAGATCAGACTGCTAAATGCTTAGAGATATAAGGAAAACAGTGTCATGTGACTTACATGTCATGTGACACACACACACACACACACACACACAACTACAGGGTGAGTCGGTTTGCTTTAAACTTAACATAAGTAAACTGACAGTAATGCCAGTAAATGTATTTAAGTGAAGTAAAGATAATATTAAATGCATTAAATCCATCATGGGCTGATTATTTACTGTATTTCTTCAGTGAGCTGTTTGAGGAACTTGCTTTCAAGAAATTAAGTAAGGCTACTTTCAATACACCCGATTGTAAGAGCACACTTCTTTTTTTAATCAAGGAAAATAAAGTTTGGCCCAGCTGTAATTACCACTCATCTCACTTAAAACACTGCAGGAGGGCAATGAAGAAACAACACACTTTGCTTTGCAAGTACAGCAAAACAATTCAGCATCACTCCGACACAAAGCCGTGAACAGTATTGAAATTTTCATGAGAAATGTGACCCACCATCATAATAATTGTGCCTGTATTCACCTGTCAGCGGATCCTCTGCTTCCAGACAGGAAGGAACAGGTGAGGGTAATCAAAGTCATGTCTAACACCTTTATCCGATGGTCTTCTCCATCTACACAAATGACTATTTCTCAAAAGACACTCATCCGGAACAGCGACAAGACTGCAGAGGTAGAATCATTTACCCTCCATTGCAGTTACAACAACCTGAAGCTCAACATTCTTAAAAGCGGTATCCTCAAAGTCCTTTAGATTTCTGGGAACAATCATCTGCCAGGACCTGAAGTGGAACACAGATTGTCCATTGTAAATCAAAAATCAAGGATGTATTTTCTTTATCACTTAAGCAAGTACAGCCTTAATCAAGAACTTGTAATCCAGTTTTTTGGCTGGTATTGAGTCCATCCTTTGCAATTCTATCAGTAACTGGTTTGGCTCAGCCACCAAGCAAGACAAACAACATCAGATAGTCCAGACCACAGAGAACATCATCAGCCCACTCTTTAGTAAATGAGCAGCTAAAATTATCCCAGCCTCCTTACATCTTCTGGGAGGTGAAAGCAATTCTGTGGGTAACCAGCCAGACACAAGAACAACATACAGGACAACATTACTGTGATCATCAGTGCATATTTTTTGCTGCTTTTTTTTTATAGAAAAAATAACAGAACTTGACTTATATCTGGCTAAGGAATACCCATATACAGATAACACAGGCTACAGAACTTGTGCACTTTATAGTCCTAGTAATAATAATAATATAGTTGCAAAGCAATGATGATCGGGCCTAAGCACCTGTGCCATCGCCACCTGGGTACACCACAAAACCCATGTGCTTTCTGACCATGTTAAGACCTCCAAAAAGCCCCAGATGCTGGGGAAAAAAATTATTACACTATGTCACTTAATGTGATGTATAACTTCATGCACTTCTCTTCTTACAGCTGTTTAATTTCAGGTCTGTGTGCTCTTATAATATTGTGCATGTGAAAATGCCCTTACTTTCACCACTAAACATTGCTGTGATTTGCACCGTCATTCTTTTACCATGCATCTTAACTAAGAGGGGGCAGGGGTGGCTTTGTGGTTAAGATGGTGGACTGCAGACAAGGAGGTCTCAGACTCGAGCCCTGATGCAGCCAGTTGCCACCGTTGGACCCTTGAGCAAGGTCCTTCACCCCCATGTGCTCAGATACAATTGAGCGTTTACCTGGCAACACGACCCTGTAAATAACTAAATGTAGATGTATATCTGTTTGCCCGATGTGCTGGGCAGCTTGTAGACAGAACCATCTATCCATCTTTACTGAGCGTTTAAGAGAATTCCATTTAGGTTTTTTGGCACAGTCATTACAGGTTTTAAAAAATTTGCTGGACCGGTCTTAAACTAATTCCAGTAATTTAAATTTTTTTTAATTGTTTTTGGTACTTGATGCATGCAAATGATTAGATTAGACCCTTGGTGACTTTTTTTTTTTTTGGCCAGGCAGTGTAGGATTTATCTACTTGCCAGCACAATAATATTTTCCAGTACTTGTGTGACAGGGAAGATGGAGTCAAATTCCTTCTACGTTAAGGGATATGTATTAAATCAAAAATGTGGGGGGATTTATGTAATGCATATCTCTCAAATTTCAAAACATACTGCTGTAGTATCTTGTGAGAGGTACAGTCTAATGGGTGTTTAATTCTGTAGACAAATCTAAAGTTTTCTCCCAAGCTGCTCTGGGGTCAGTCGACAACCAGTCATGACTGATGGTAGCCTTAGACTTGGAGGTCAACCGATATAGGTTTTTCAATCGCTGATGCTGATCTTTTAAAATCGAGACAGATGGTGGTGATGCATGATGCTGTTTTTTTTTTTTTTTTTTTTTTTGAGTCATTGCTTGTGAGTGAGCGTGGATCTCACAGATAGCTAACAGCTCCCTTCATTGATCACCCAGTGCAGCTCTCTTAATTTCAGATGTTTACCAAAGAAAGCTACAACAAAACTACAATAAAAACATTCTTAAAATTCCCCCCATTTTTATCGTAAATATTGTCATGAACCACATAAATAATATAGTGACAATTGAGAAATATAATCTAACAAATGCATTTAACATTAACTAGCACCTAATATTAACTAGCATTTGGCGTATTTTAGCTAGTGATTGGCACTATGCAAAGATAGCATTACATACAGTTTTATATTTGCTACAAGACATAAACAAACTAAAAATACTTAAAATAAGTACTGAGAAGTTTTCCCAATAGTATCACGTTTGCGTACAGATGTATGTTTTTTAGGGACTAGGAAAAGGTGAAAGAGAAAAACAGCAGCTGAACTTTTGCTGTTTATGGTTCCCTAACAACTCGCAGATTCAGCCGACTGTTAATCAGATATATTCTTAGGCATTAGCCCATGCCGATTATTAAAAGAAATAAATTATTAAAATATGATAAAAATAGGCCCAATTGATTTACTGACCAATCAATCAGTTGACCTCTACTTGGAATGCAATTTTTTTCAGATAATTGACTCCGGTCCCATGGCACATTATTAGGATGTCTATTGGATGACTGGAAAAACAAGAGAGATAATATTAAATCGTTCAAAAAACGGAAATGGAGGGCTTCAAACAAGAAGGAAAAAATCCAATTAAAATATACAGTAAATAAAAGAAAAAGCTATGAAACCATGGCTCAAAAGTGTAGACTATGCAGAGAAGACTTTTCCCCACTACAATACAGTACATGGGTAAAAAACAGAAACTGGATAAAAATCATGACAATATGAATAAAACTAGGACTACAGTATATTTCATTCCATGTTACTTTTAACATATTAACTGTGGGTTTACGATTACATATCAGCTTGACCTGGTTTGGTTTGAGTATGTGATGATTTAACGTGCAGTTTGTGCTATCCCTCACAGCACAATCATTATTGTAGGTCTGATGCAAAAGCAAGGCCACCAGCTTCTATTTTCATTTTACCACACAAAAATATTCAGAGATAAATTCTTTTTGAACCAAGTTCAAAAATGCAGTAAAAATCTTGAATAATCCATTTAGATAGGATAAACTGCTAAAAGCAGAACAGCATCTTTTTAGTTATAAGCACCTTTGCCTGATATGGAATTTTATTCAGTCTTTCAGCAGCCATTCAGCATTTATTCACAGATCAACTATTTTCCAGTAGTGTAAGGTGATTTACATATCTTCAAATATTTTTCAAGTATCCACAGTAGACAGATTGTTAGTAGAAAACAGAAAACTGTATTTTATCAGGAACCCTGGGCCTAATGATTAGATTCTATTAAATGGGATTATGAGACAGCTATATAAAGTGGATTAAATCCACAGCACACCACTATTGTTTAGTGACCGGTATTGGAGTGCATGGGCCGTTTCTAATACTGTATGTCTTTGAAAGGAGACTTGTGAAGAAAGCCTGTGTAGAGTATAACTTAGAGGAGAAATGGTTTGAAAAATGGAACAAACCAAATCAAACAAAATTAATCAATTTGGTATACCTATTGTTTTCTTTTAAAGTTGCACCATTTTTTTCAGGTTCACTGTTGAGTAGTTTTTCTACTGAAGCCTTTGGCTGTCGCACTTGCTTCTGTTTCTGCAACTCAAACCAGACAGCCTCCATTATGTTGTTAAAAAGGGCTACATTACTTATACTGTAATGCTATACAAACAGTGAACATTTCTGTGTAACAAGTAATTTGCACTTTTTCCTGACACCAAAAAAAACATAAGAGTAATTCTTTAATTTGGAGTACATCTTCCATAAATAAAAAGAACAAAAACAATATTCTTTTTCAATCGAACAAATAGCGGTAAGTTAGTAAATTCCTTCAGGGTAACATATCGGCGCGCTGCAAAACCTAAACAGTAGCATTTTCTCAAAGTAATAGATGGTTTCACTGCTCTGTTTGTCAGCTATATTACTAACAGAACTTCATCCTGCAACTCGGAAATGACTTGTCCCAGTGCCAAGTGACCAGAATCAAATGATGTCATTTTGTTTTGTGGCATACATTTTGATAACACTTGTGCAGAGGTTCTCAGTGCTTGTCTAAATATTCTACCCTCCATGCAGCGTCAACATCCCAACAAGCCTTGTATGTGTCTTTTTATCAATTAAAAAAAGAATAGCCGTCAATATATGTTGATGATGGAGAAAGTAAAAGTGTATCCAAATGAATAATGGGTGCTGTGACGTACTCTATGCACACTGATAACTGCAATGATGTAGAATTGATGACTGATTATCTACACTACTGGGCAACATAGTTGACCAGTAACATACAGTAGGCTGACCACTTGTAATTTTTCTGAACATGTGATAGCATCATCTTTAAACAAACAAACAAATAAATAAATAAATAATCTGCAAACTATTAATTCATATTAATATAATATTAATAATAATAAAACTGCATATTTAAATAAGATAAACAAAAAATATGTATTAAACCCAAGGGAAATTGCAGTTCTGCAGCAGCATTGAATAACACACTAAGAGACAGTAGACAGTAAACAGCAGTGAAGCTAAAACATACAAAGTACTTAGGAGGGAAAAGTATAAAATAAATAAACCAAATATACTGAAGTACAGTACTATATTAATATACAGTACAAGTGCAAAAAATATGCATAATTGTATACAGAGATAGTAAGTCTTGAAAAGACATTTGGTGCAAATATCGTGCATACTTCACTTTACACATACGTATAGTGTTTAGACTTTTGAAATGAATTTTTAAAAAATTGCAGTTGTTAACTCTCCCTCTTCGTTTTAAAAATTATTTTAAAACAAAGAATCCCTCAATTGCAAATGTAAAAATTGTAAATTTTGCCAACATTATGACAGTTTTTAAGCTAAGTGAAGCTCAGGATGCACATAATGTTTGTGTGATATTATAACATGCCTTCCCTTAACAAGTGATAACTGTTCCCTAAACAGATTTTTATTTAAAAATGTTGTTCTATTAATGTTTGTCTATTTCTTTATTCCCCAAAGTAAAAGACACAGTAGGGAACCAGTGAAAAGAAAACAAGTGTCGTGTATTTATTTATTTATTATTTTATTTTTTTAAATATGGCCTCATTGTGGTTACTGACAATCGTGCTAATCTTGACTGTTATATTGAAATAAATGTCAAGAGCAAAAGTTAAATAAATGAGCTATCATGGCTATCTTATCACTCGAGTCGAGAATAGCAGCAGTGGGATTTATGCAGTTTTATGGCTTTTTCAGAAATGACACAAATGCCTAAATGACTTCATGTCCAGGGACATATTCAGACATTTAATCAGGGGCCCATCTAAATTTCTATAAATGTAGCACGTAGTGATGGTTCCTCCCACCTCCACAGTGCTAGTAAAATCACTCTAAATTGCCCCTAGGTGTGTGTACATGTGTGTATGTGCATGGTAAAACACTAGGAATAGAAATGAGATAAAAATAGATTATACGCATAATGTATTCTACACAGAAATATTGCAGGTTTGTGTGTGTGTGTGTGTGTGTGTGTGTGTGTGTGTGTGTGTGTGTGCGCGCATGTCTTGGCAGTGACCAACTGTTTCACAAGGATAAGAATATCTGCCAGTTCGACCTTGAAGGGAAATTCCCCAAAAGGAACGTCTTTTTTTTTTTTCTTTTCTTTCAGGTTTTATTTGAAAAGCTAAAAAAAACAAAAAAAACATTCCATTTACTAAAAATAAAGGTTAGATGTACATATACAGTAGGCATCGTATTAATTAGCTGCATCAATAATTATGTCGATACAAGGCCCTTACAACAATATTGAGACAAATGTGTGTGTGTGTGTGTTTATGTGTGTGTGTTGCACAGATGCTGCTATTCCCAGGGCAGCCTCCCTCACAAGTTGGACGCTACTCTGTGTCCATGAGCGGCGAGCTAATCATCACTGCTGTCCAAAGTGAAGATTCTGGCTACTACATATGCCAAGCCATCAGCGTGGCAGGCAGTACTGTCTCCAAAGCATTCTTAAAGGTCGTTACTGGTAAGCACAGATATCGGCACTTCTTAGAAAATGGTAGTGAAACTAGAACTGTTATTTAATCACAGTTCTTATTGTCACGTGTACAGCTGTTTTTTATCAACAAACATGATAAATAATACAGTTCAATGTGTTCAATGACAAAATGTTAATAAATACTGCATGAATACAGTTATGATGTTTGGATTAAATGATGGATACCAGCACAGATTTGAATAAGAGGTGCAGTTAAAAATTGCTGGTCAGAAAGACTCACAGGACATCTAGTTGAGACTAACGTATGAGCATTGGGAGTAGGATACCACAGACTTAAACAAAAAAAGTCACACCAGCAAGAGATTTTACTTGCATGCAGATGTGAGCTACAGCTCAAATAATGTGGAGCCATATGTACTTACTGAGACAGTAGGCTTGTCATGGGTTAAATGACAATATTTCAGTAAAATAAAAAAATGATTTTTTTTTAGAAAATATCACAGACGGATATAAACAACAATAATAACGGTGCAAGAGGGATTAAAAGAACTCTACTGCACATCTGTAGTCGAGGTCATTTATAAATCGAGTGACAAAGTTTCACAAACTTTTTTACTGCCTGGCTGAAAAAAACAAATCTACAGTCTAATAATAGTCCAAATAAGCACAGCATCTAGCTTAGATCGTGGCACATACTGTATTTCCTATGACATATCTTTCTCAAATGTATGCCACTACATTTACACCAATCAGCCATAACATTAACACCACATAACATTAGAACATAGAAGGGTGGTTACCAATTATATAACAGTAAACTGGTGACAGGGTCATGGGCACCCAAGGGTCACCCATGCCCATTAGGACCCAAAGCCAGCCTGTATGGTCCGATCTAACAGAAAAGCCAATGTAGCACAAATGACATAAAAAGTCAATACCGAGCACGATAAAAATGCACCAGAACATTCAGTGCCCCACACCCCATCACACACAGTTGCCTGGTAGGCAAAGAGCCCAAGGCCGGCCTCCAAACTGCAAAGTTCACAACCTGACCGATCTCCCATGAGATGTGCTAGACTAATAAGTTTGATCCATGGAGGTCCCACCCTGCAATCCACATCACCCAAAGGATCTGCTAATAATGTCCTGGTGCCATATACCATAGCGCACCCCCATAGGTCTTGTGGAGTCATACCCCGAGAGTCCAGAACCACCCCGGTGGCACAAGGCGAACCTACACAATATTGGGCATGATGTTTTGCGTTGTAATGCTATGGCTGATTGGTGTATGTCTGTCCATTAAAGTTTTGGAGAGATCTAATATTGATGAGAGGCGACGAACCACTTTGTAATGTCTTTTCCACTTTCAGTGGAGTGGAGGCCAATTCATGTGTGAAAATTCCTTATGTTACCAGAACCATTCTTTCACAATTTGAGCTTGAAGAAACTTAACATTGTTGTCTAGCCTCTGTTATCAGAGAAGAAAAATCCATTGATGTGAATACCTGGTCTTTCAGTGCATTCAGATAGACTGTTGATTTCATTTTACTGCCACATAATGTTGCCGAGCCTAGACCTGACCAGCTGAATAAACTCTAGATCAGCCTTTTTTCAGATTAGTCTCACTAACAATTGGTTTTCTTATTACCACACAGCTGTGGAAATGCTCCTACTTTCACTATTAAACACAGCTGTGATTTCTACCGTCTGATTTTTTTATAATGCAACTTTCACCCAGTGTTTAAATGATCTCCAATCACGGGCATTCAGGATTTTTATTACTTTTTTTCCGGTTAAGTTGATTGTACAGTATAGTACTATCCTTTCATAGTTTAAGTAACTTCAGCAATTTTCTTTGCCTCAACCAAAAGTTTGACTCTTCCGAATCACAATAACATTCTTTTCAGGACCGCAGGATATGCTTTCCTACATGGTTGATTAAGATAGGAGAAGCTACTTACTGCGTTAGTTAGGGTTTAAAAAAATGTTGCCTGCTGAAACATATAATCACTGCAGTAATTATACAATAAAGGCTCTAAGGAATTTGCTTATTTAAGTTTTTTTGGCCAGGCAGTCTCGTTCCTACTGTTCACTAGGTTTTGTTTTTGTGTTTCATATTTAAAGCACTACACAGATACTAATACAGATTGTGTAAAAATAAAGCATGTACCAAGTGAAAAGTCTGTACAAATTTCATACTGAGTTTATTTGAGGGTGGACATTAAATTACATGCCAATTTATTGCAGTCAAAGTCTCATGTTAGTTACCTGCTTATACACACATGCTGGTTGACCAAAAGTACGTGGACACCTGATTCATACCTACCTGTATTTGTGGGTTTAGCTCAAACTGTTGTCACAAAGGAGAAAGCATGCAATTGCTTAGAACATCTTTGTATAGTGTATCATTGCAAATTCCCTGGCAACACCCCTGTGCACAAAGTGAGGTCAATGAAGACATGGTATCCTCATGCACATGTGGAAGCACATCTTTGGCGAGAATTGGAATGTTGACTGCAGGTTCAGCATCAGTGTCCAACCTCACTAATGCTCTTTTGGCTGAATGACAATGCTTTGGTTCTTTTAAAATAAAATGTACGTCAAAGAGACACAGACAGATGACCGTCATCTAAAAACAAATAAATAAAACATTGCTCAATTTATTCTGCAGGAGCATCAGACTTTATTTCCCCCATCATCCACCAAGGCCCAGGTAACCAGACATTGGCACGGGGCTCCAGTGCCAAGCTCCATTGCCATGTAATGGGAAACCCACCTCCCAGCATCAGGTGGGAGAAGGATGGGCAGAGACTCTCAGCAGACGGAATCCACATCAGTCTGATTGAAAATGGAACTTTACACATCAGCAGCTTGCAGGTATTTGATTGACAGTTCAAAGCAACACATACATTGTGGGCTGGATATTGAAAGCACCTCAGGCAGATATGCCTCTAGCTAGACTTTTCAAATCAAGTGAAAGGTTCACAAAAACATGCAGCTAACGAGCGCTGCTTAAACCACTGAATCTCAGATGCAGAACATAGTGTATGACTTGCCAGCTTCATTACTCTTTATTTAAGGCAGTAAAGGAGAAATCAGTTTCAATAAACTTAATGCCAGATCAAGCAGTATTGGTTGTTAAAAGATATTTACTGGATCAGCCTCTCATAAAAGAAAATCTTACCACTAAGCATTATCTCAAGTCGCAATAAAAGTTTCTAGCTTAGAGTTTGTTTCTAAAAACTATTCACAAAACTTTAGAAAGAAGCTGAAAGAGGAATAAAAGGAATTCTAAAGCTAATATAAATGGCTGATTGAGGGTTGATCCCCAAGGATGTGTTTCATGAATTAATATCGATTGACTGATACTGTAGTATAGATGAAATTGCAATTCACATTACATAAAAAAGGAAAGTAAGCAGCAGGATTGTATAATGTATCCATATATTATTTATCATACTGTCTTGCTTTTAGAATATGAGGTGTTTTTCTGAATGACACCACAATCATCAAAACATCCTTTCACCTGAGATATTTATATTAATTATCATTAAAAATTCTTTGTGTCATTAAATCATTTTAAATCATTAAAAAAGTATTTGTCATCATACTGTAGGAACACCCAAATGTGTAATTGTGATATTTTAAGACCATGAGCACAGATGAAAAAGATAAACCTTATTTATATTTATAGGGAATTGCTAGGTGAGCTGGTGTGATATCCACTGACTCACTTTGTCTCAACATCATTTCATTCAAGTTTCATGTCATTTTTTATCATCATACTTAGATATCAATAATAAGTTAATGGTTATTTACAGTATAAGTTTGTTTTCTTGACCTCTGTTATTCCAGAGTCACCCAATGTTGCAAAACAACTAGCGAGGTAGATGGCTAGAAAAGTCTGCCCATTTTTGTTGCTGAACTCCTACACTAGTGCACCAGGTCAAGATAAAAGACTAAAATAACACAAAACACTCTGAAAGTAAATGTGGCTTGCTTATAGGGGACTCCCACTACCATTTCAAAATAAAAACACAATCTTCACATCCACATTTCAAAATCCACATTAACAGTGACATTTGCAACAAAAAACAAAAAAAAAAAGTCAATCCTGGTCTCGATTAGAAAGGTATCAGAACTCCCAAAGCATCACACCCTCTGCCACTAATGGGGCTTAGCAGGCAAAGAGTGTAAGGTTGTTGATCCGACCCCAAAATTCCCCAGATCTCAATCTGACCATGCATCCATGGAATGCTCCGGAAAAACTAGTCAGATCCATGGAGACCCTACCCCACACCCCACAACACCAAAATATATGGTTCCACTGACCCAGTATAAGACACCACAGCACACCACCAGGAGTCTTGTGGAGTTATTTCACAAAGGAAATATTGGGCATAATATTTTAGGTTGTAATGTTATGACTGATTTGTGTAAAAAGGTATTAAAGAGAACACCATGCTAATAGTGAGTAATGAATATAGAGAGTACATCTTTTGTACTCATTCATCTTCTGTGTGGTTTATAATAATATAATTAGGTTATATTCTGCATTCCGTGGTTCCAAATAAAACAGGATCAGACTTATGGTTAGTAGTTTTGGAAGAAAAAGCATAATAAAAACCAAAGGTATTAAAACACTGTATTTTAATCAACTGGAACTGATTGCTCATGAGTCACTACACAGTAATTATATCTGATCACACCATAAGCAAACACATGTTGTGTAAATGTTTGTGAGATGAATGTAAATAGATGATCTAAAGCTGGTTCAATTCCTTTTTCCCTCCCAACAACCTCCCAACATGCGACGCTCTGTCATGCCGTCATTACTCTAGAGTTTAAACGGAAAAGGGAAGCATTATTTTGATTTAGACATGCTTTCATTGGATCAAAGAAGATCAAAGAAGACTGATCTTTGAAAGATTTTTAAGAGATATATTTTTTTATTATTTCTATCCGCAGCATTTCTCAAAATAAAAAGTACATTTTCTGACAGCAACTCATGAGCCACTTCGAGGTAAAATCGTTCTTGATAAAAGTGCTTTTTTTGTAATGTAATCAGTAATGAATTGCTAGTGAGACAGTGTGTGCTGCTATGACTCACTCATCCCGCTCATTCATTTCACACATTCAGTCATTGTTTGTTTCCTAATTGAGAGTTTAATATTCAGTAAATAATATTTCATGTTTGTTTAGGACAAATCTTTTCCGTCTCGTTACGTGTAGTGAAGCAATAAATACTATACTATTATAATAATCATGAACCATTTTGAACCAATAATGAAGAACCATTCGATTCAATCCAATTGATTAAACCCTGACTGGATCTCAGGTAGTGTTGCTATTAATGTGTGAACAATGATGTTTCACTTACATCTTTGGTCAAAGTTTTAGAGTTAAATGCAAATTATAAAATAGGTTTTGTACACACCAAAATATATATATAAAAATATTTTTACACACGTTACTTATCCATTTAGTAAATGAATATTGCATAATGCATAACTCTTGCATTTAAGAAAAGAATAATTGCCTGTAAATTGTCCCATATTTTATTATTTTTAACAAGGTAAAATAGTTCCCAGAGGTTCCCCAAAGTATATTTGCTAACATTCCACCTCTAAATCCTCTCAGATAATACAAACTCTGTGTTTCACATTGTACTGAATGTGCAGTTTTGGTGTCTAAGTAAAAAAAGATAAGAGAACAGCAGAGATGGCGAGCAACAAGCTGGGGTAGGGGCTCATCTGATATGAGGTCACACTAGGGGTGAAGTCTAAATGGCTTGTTTAATCCTCGGCCAATACACTTTTAGGGGGTTTTTTTTCACTTTTTTTTTTTCTGGATGAAGCCCCATCTCAGTGTGTAAAAATGCCTAAAAAAATGACTTTTGCATAATAGATTACATTTAAATGGATGCATCAGTCTACATAAACTACCTATTTGCAGGTTTTGTTCTCAACACTGGTCCTGGAGGACAACCTGCCATACACATTTGAGTGTTTTCTCAACTCCCAGAGCACCTGATTTCATCTAATTAATCAATTACTTAACAGGCTCTTTTGAATTAAAGTGGGTGTAATAGAGCAGGGAAAACACTAAAATGTCCCGGGCAGGTGGGCCCTCTGGGATCGGAGTTGAGGACCACTGCGTTATAGCACTAAATGCTCTATGAATGTCTGTGCCTTTCATCTTTTGTTCTCTATATTTGAGTTAATGTATGTACAGTAGAGAGAACTTTTTTCACTACCACAGCGTAATCAAAGTTTCCAAGCATCCAAAAAGTACTTTTGTTAAGACTTGTTTTGTATCAGATCATATTTTTTTGGGGGGTTTTTTTGTCCATACCTCCAGTTCTGAACAGTTGCTTCAGTCAAAATCCTATTAAGCACTCAAAGTTGTATTAGTAATTAATGAGCTCATTTAGAAATGTAAATAGTGGCTTTGACAGAGTACCGTTTGTATTTTTTTTCTTGCCTCACCTGCTGTTTGCAGTGCTGAACAGAGTGTATTGGCTACAGTAATTAATTCAGACCGTATGTGATTTATAGTCGTGGGAATTCTAATTAGAAACTGTCGGGTGAAGAAATACTTTAAGCTTTGTTCCTGCAATAAGGTTTAGTCACAGTGGTGAACGGTGTAAAGAGCCTTCTCCATGCCCAATATATCAGCGGAGTGAAGCAAATCTGTCATGCTGGGATAGTGTTGAACACGGGAGATGCATTAGCCTATCAAAGGCTTAGATAGCATAGAGATATGTCCTAAAGGGGGGGCAATGTTTAATTCACATTACTACCGAAAGGTGACTTGAATACTCGAGTAGATATAAATATATAATATATGCAATATAAAAACTCCTACGTGACCGTTTATAGGTCTATGAACGTTAATATAATTTAGTTATGTAGCCACTGTCAGACCTGCTGTTTATTTTTTAAATAAAAAATTCAACAATGCATCTGTTTGCTGAATACTGTATAATAGATTATAGATACAGTATATATTTAAAATACATTGACTCTTTTTAAAAAATAATCATACACTTCTGGAATAATCATACATCATACAGAAATCACCAGGGACCACTTGATACAATATTATTATGATACATACGTGCCGATTTGGTTTGTATTGCTATTCTGTTAGTATCATGATTTTGTGGATATGTCCTGATTCATTAATATATATTTTAGATAGTGTTACAATTCTAAACAAGCGTAGTAAATAATGCGCTCCTATCATGTATGATGCTGTGCTTTTTGCCAGTGTGTAAACAGTTTAGAGTGCACCACTCATAGTATTATAGAGGAACCGCAAAGTTTTATCACTTCAAATGCAAACATACTGTAAATTAATTGAAAAAAAAAAAATCTAATTTATTAATTAATTAATTTATTTATTTATTTATAAATCGATTTTGGAGTCAGTGTGGCATTACATGTTCTGCCACATCATCAGAACATCAGAATCATGATAAATAACGGAATCAATTTTCCCCCCATCTCTATTATTCATGCAATTATCCAGTCAGCCAGTCATGTGACAGTAGCATTATCATGCAAACACAGATTGTTGTACATGTAAAACATGAGAATGAGAGGCTCTCTGTGACATTCACTGTGGCATGGACGTTATTGAAAAATCTTCATTAGGAATTTTCTTGCATGAGTCTCTGTAGAATTTACACAGATTAGTGTGAAGAAAAAAAAACATCCAAGCAGCAGTTTTATAAGCAGGAACTCCTTTCTGTTAAAAGAGGTGGATGGAGAACAGAGGATAATAGCTAGTCTTGTTCAGGCAGATAGGAAATCTATGACAACCTAAACAACCATTGCAGAAAAGTATAATCCCAGGTGATCAGCAGTTTCAAATATCATCATATTCTGAATTTTAGTTTAATATTAAGATAATATATTTTTTCATACCTCAAACACCCTTTATTTCACTCATCCTTACATTTTGCTATTTTAGTGCCTTTGTAAATGAACTACTTATATGAGGTCACAATAGGGAAAATAAATTTGATTGGCTTGTTTAAGCCCGACTCAATGTTGCTGTGTGCATTAGACGTTTTAAGAAAGGCTGGTCTTAAAATCGGCTTTATGAGACCAGGAAGACGAGGGAGAATGAGGCCTACAGTTGGCGGTAATGTAACCAACCTAGTGAATTCCACCCTCTGTTAAACAACAAAGAAGAAGAAGCAAGAATAAAGGACAAAATGCAGCAATGTTGTTTGAACACACACACACACACACACTTACTGGAGACTCGTCTCAGCATCTAAAATGAGTCTTGCATAATAGGTCTTCCTAAATGTGAATATTAATTGAAGCTCTGATTTTTTTATTAAAAATAATTATAAATGATGACCATTTCATGGATGAGCAGCTGTGGAGATGTTCCTAATAAAGTGGCCAGTAAGTGTATAACCATTGTGTATATTTAGATATCATTCACCTTTTGTCATCAGTTTCTCTCTCATGGATCCCTAGTGTACTGAAGTGGCTGTGCTATTCTCAAAGCTGCATGTAGATCATTTTAAGTGGCCTGTATGGACTGATTTCAAGCTGTTAGACAAAGTCATGTACTCATGCAGAAATGTTTGTCAGTTCCTTGGGTGACCTCTAATTCTCAGCAAACAGGCTATATCTGCCCAAATGTACCATTTGATTTGCTCCATTTTGATACGCAGCGCTGCTTGCAATTATCTCTGCCTGCTTTCATCCATAAAGTGAGATTATTTGGCCTTGACTGTTGCTAGGAGACCGACTCAGGGATGTACACGTGCATAGCCTCCAGTTCCGCAGGAGAGACGAGGTGGAGCGGCACCATCACTGTGAGAGGTGAGACAACAAAGAATTCTTGACAATGATAACTATTTGATATATCCCAGTGCATGCATTCGAAATGTCATCCCTGCAGAAATCAAGACGTGCCAAAGAGGAAGCGGCATCCAAGTAAAATACTGTAGTAAAAAAAAGAACAACACGAAGAGGAGAGTTAAAGCAAGAACAACATGTATAATTTAAACATTCACATGGTAATTATGTAAAATTATGCACTGAGATGGGTTAGAATTTTCTGCATCTGTGGGGCATAAAAACATAAGGTTGTGTTATTTAAATGAGCAGTACAACTTGCGTGTGTGTGTGTGTATATGTGTTCGTGTTTTTATCCCCACAACAATAGGAATTTGACCTACAGTAGCTAACATTTTGTCTGGTCCTCATGAAGAAAACGGTTTTATTTTATCAAAGTTAGGTGCTTATAAGAGCAGTAGAACAAACATGTCTTTGTTCTAGATACAGAGACGTCATCCCTGGTCCGGCTGTCTCAGACCCTGCAGCTGCCTGGTCCCCCGCTGAAGCCCGCCGTGACGGACGTGAGCCAGAGCAGTGTGACGCTGACGTGGCAGCCCAATCAGCACGAAGGAGGTGCTGCCGTCACCTCCTACATTATCGAGGCTTTTAGGTAACCTGCAAAGATCTACCGCTGGTACTTTCACATTACTTCACACCACCAGTGTGTATTGTCTGTGTAAGCATAATGAGTTCTGTGACGTTGTGACTGTGAATCACAAACATTTAAATGCTCTGGAATTTTTTACCTTTCAGTCGAAGTGATAAAAGTCTGTTAACCCTACAGCACAGTACTGTAGGTAGACAGCTGTGCCTGTAATTCAAATCCTAGGTTTATACACTATCATGTTCTAATAAGTCATCGTTCCGCAGTAACAGCTCCTTCACATGGGCTTGGAATGTAAATATACTGCTTAAAAAAATGAAGGAAACAACTTGACTTGAACCATATATGAACAATGTGCATATATGGTTCAAGTCAAACCGGGACTAAGTGTTTCATTCAATTTTTGAGCAATATATTTACTTAACATGTACAGTACTTATAAATATGTATTTCTTGGAGGTCAGTGCTTTTTTCCTCCATGAGAGAATCTTCAGAACAGGGGGACTTTTACTTCTCCTGGCTTTTCTGTAATTGGGACAAGCTTTGGTATTCTGGGATTCTCTGACTTCAAGAGCCAAAAACAAGATCTTGGTGAGGAAATCACTGTTTATAGCTGCTATACAATTGGTTAAATGCAGGAACTAAATTTCCCTGTGCATGCCAAATAGTAACGTGACCGTAAGTAAAGTTTTAGAAGGTATGATAAATGAAGAAAAAGTTACATTTACATGGCCAATATGACTAATTCAATAAAAAATGTAAACATTTACATGGACACTGATCGGCTAAAATGTGTGTTTACATCCTCAAAGCATTTGATCAGAATATAAAAAAAATGTAACATGTAAAGCATTTAATCTGCTGGAAATTTTAAGTTAGGTTGGACGTCCCATATTTTCAACAAATCCCACTTTCTGCATTATGATTTCTTATAAGAGTTTGGTCTCGTACGTAGTTCTCTTCATGTGAAATTCAAGTCAATCAGTGGCTCTTCCTCCACTCCACTTAATCTTAAACTTAATCAAGGACCAGGACCCAGTGGATGAAGGTCCAGAGTAAATGAGTTGTTCTCAGAGTTTACTAATCAGAAATGGAAGCGAATCCTTGCAGAAACACGTTACTTATTATTGTTACACAAACGTCAATCAAATGTACAAAATCTTTTTTTTTTTTTATATATATATTCCCAGCAAGAGGGAAACGATCAGAACACATGTATGCCTGATATTTAAATATTGAACAAAGGTTTATAACACCCCTTTTATTCAGATTAAAATTTGATTCTGATCAAACCGGATCGGTTTAGACAGTTACAACTGAGGTGTTTAAACGCTGCATTTTAATTCTGAGCTGTTATTTGATTATTAGTGCGAAATTAGTATCCATGTAAGCACAGCTAATGTGATAAACAAAAAATTTTACTCGTAAAGACATGCTCTTAATTTTATTCTTAACATCAAATGTCTAGGACACGAGTCATTGCAGCAATGCATTAAAGATGCTGACTGAAATAGATTTTTATATATACTGTATTGGTCACCATATTAGTACATCACAGTATACTCATGCCAAGCTTAGATTAGTGTATACCCAAGAGAATGCAGTAATGGTTTGGTTAAATTAAGCTTCTTAAGCGATCTGCAGGAAGACAGGGCAGTACACAGTGTTGTGTTTTCCATGCTTTAGCCCACCTAACTCAGCCGAAGGGAAAACTTCCAAGCACCTCATTGATAGAAGGATGTTTTCTTTTATTTCTATTGTATGACTGTACATTCTGTAAACAGGTCAAGATTTTGTCACTGAATTCATTATTATTATTAGATTTACCACAAGTGTTGTGTCGCTGGTATTAAAGGACATCATTATTACTCGTAAATCTGCTTTCAGGTGCAGAGACAATGCAATAGGGCTAACCCCATCCATCACACGTCATTGTGTTAGCTTGTTCAGTTGCTCTTTCACAATGCTGCGCATTGTCGAAAGGTCTCATTATGGTGATGGCTGTTGGAGAAACTCTATTCATCGTCTGTCATGCTGATGGAGGCTCGGGCTAAACTGGAGACCCTTAGCTTTTCTGTTGCAACTTCCCTTTAATGCCTTTTTGTTTAGTTCAGGTCTAAGGGATATTAATATATAATCAAGATCAACACTAAGCCAAGATATGTGTGCGTGCATGTTCTTGGCTCAGGGCTGATCTTGATGAATCATTTAGACAATTACATAATTCAGATGAGATAATCATATAACATAATATCCAGGTCATTTTGACCTGAGCATAAGAAAAGCAAGTAAAATGCATTTGATCACTTTTGTATACTGTAGCTAGTAACAAATTCTAAGATAAGATGGGTAGTTGAACTTAAATGTTTCAGTTTCGTTGCAGTACAATCCACATATGGTCTAGGACAACAGTACATTCATGGTTGGGTGTCAGTAAGGTTGAGAGCAGAGGTCAAGTCATTACTTAGCTTTGGTCTGACACCTTATTAAGGATGTGTTCTGATTGATAGCATGGCCTTCTCACACTCGTGCTCACGCAGCCTTTACACATACACCATTCTTACAGGGCCTCCGTATAGTGTGGTAGAAGAGCCTGAATGTTCACAATGTCCTTCATACACTTGTGGAATGTGCATGCGCTTTTTCTTTCCGCTATAAGGAAGCACAGCTTTTGTTTCGAAGCTTTAAAACATGAGCACCTGTATCAGTGTAATGTACTGGTTAAGACTGGGCGATGTTTTTAAGGTCCTAAAAGTAATACCATCGGTGGACAATGTCTACAAAATCCTGCAGTCGAGTAAAAAATAGAGGTATCCCAGGTATTAAAATATTACTTGTCATTTATTTATATTTCTATTAAGCATAAAAGTACTTACCTTCCAATTTACTATAAGGACCAAAACTACAGAGCTTGTATTAGCTCAAAGCAGCCTTTAAGTCATAGTAAAATATTCTCTCTTGCTCTCTCTCTCTCCCTCTTTTTTTTTTTTTTTACTGAGATTTTTACAGAGGGAACACAAATCACAAAATTGCATTAGTAATTAGCCTCCTTTACCCTGGTACCAATAACTAAAATCCTGTGGAATCAGTTTCCTTCAGAAGTCAAATAAATATTAAATATTAAATAGAGTCCACCTGTGTGTAATTTAATCTTAGTATAAATACAACTCTTCTGTGAAGCTCTTAGAGGTTTGTTAAAGAAGATTAACCTTATCATGAAGACCAGGAATACACCAGACAGGTCAGGGATAAAGTTGTGGAGAAGTTTGTCAGTGCTAAGTTTTTAAAAAATATACCAAGCTTTGAACATCTCGCAGAGCACGGCTCAATCCATCATCCGAAAATGGAAAGATTGTGGCATAACTGCAAACCTATGAAGACATGGTCATCCACCTAAACTGACAGGAAAGGCACGGAGAGGCTTAATCAGAGAAGCAGCCAAGGTGCCCATGGCAACTCTGGGGGAGCTGCAGAGATCCACAGCTCAGGTGGGAGAATCTGTCCACAGGACAACTTTTAGTCATGCACTCCACAAATCTGGCCCTTATGGAAGATTGGCAAGAAGAAAGCCACAAGAAGGGCACATGTGGAGGGCACAGCAAACATGAAAAAGGTGCTCTGGTTCAGATGAAAATAAACTTGATCTTTTTTTGCTTAGATGCAAAATGCTATTTTGTGGCAGCATCATGTTGTGAGGATGCTTTTCTTTAGCACGGACAGGGAAGTTGGACAGACTTCATGGGAAGATGGCTGGAGCCAAATACAAGGCAATCTTAGAAGAAAACCTGCTAGAGAATAAAAAAGACTTGAGACTGGGGCAGAGAGTAACCTTACAGCACAACAACTACCCTAAACATAAAGCCAGAGCTACAATGGAATCATTTAAATTAAAGCATTTTCCTGTGTTAGAATGACCCAGTCAAAGTCAGACCTACAGTAACTCCAATTGAGAATCTCTGACAAGACTTGAAAGTTGCTGTTCACAAACACTTTCTATCTAATCTGACTGTGCTTGAGCTATTTTGCAAAAAAGAATGGGCAGGAATTTCACACTCTAGATGTGCAAAGCTGGTAGAGACATACCTCAAAAGACTTGCAGCTGTAATTGCAGCGAAGGGTGGTTTTAAAAAGTATTTACTCAGGGTGTCTAAATACAAATCCACACCACATTTTTCTGATATTTATTTGTAATAAAATTTGAAAACCATTCATTTTCCTTCCTTGTGGTTGTAATGTGGAAAAGTTCATGGGTAAGAATACTTTTGCAAGGCACTGTGTATATATACTGTAATTATCAGCAGGGGAGTATATTACAACTTCAAATACTACACACCACACTAGTTATGTAACACAATGCCTTGCACAAAAATAGTGAAGTAAAAAGTACAGATATTTGTTGGAGAATTACTAGAACTACTAGATTATACTGTTTCTTATAAGTGGTTTCGGCTGTTTATATCATCACACTTCAGCATAAATGTTACTTTTCCCAAAAAAAGAAATAGGAACAAGAGTAAGAATTAAATACTATGGTAAAAATATAAAATTCAGATACAGGCCCCAGTGGCATTGTGGTTAGTACCGTGGCTCTGCACCTCCAGGGTCAACGGTTCGATTCCCGCCTCAGGTCTGGGTGTGTGAAATGTGCATGTTCTCCCCGTGCTTGGTGTGTTTACTTCCACAGTCCAACGCAATGCAGATCGGGTTATTTGGTGTTCCCAAATTGCCTGTTCATAAATTGCCCGTAGTGTGTGTGTGTGATGGATTAAATGGCCTAGTGCTCTCTCTCTATTCCCAAGTCTCCTGGGATAGGCTCCAGGCCTCCACAACTCTGTACAAAGGAGAAGCAGTATAGAAGATGAATGAGTGAACAAGCTTGTTTTTTTTTTGTCCTCCACACACATTTCTCAAACCTACAGTAAGCTTTACCATTAACATACAAAATGCTATCTGCCGTCTTCCGTATACACAAGCTCACAAGGACCCATGTCCAAGAGATTTAAATTGCATGTAGTGCATGGGAATGATACTACCATAGTACTGTACTCTGCCCTGTTAATAACAGCAGGACTAACCAATTAAGGGCTGCAGTGAGCTCATGAAGGCAGAACAGTGCAAATAGTGGCAGCAGTTTAAAAAGATGCACTTGGTTGGCTTTATACTGTATGTCTCAGAGGAGCCCTGCACTTGTATCTGTCATGTAATAAGAGACAGTGATCATGTATCTAAAGAGTGGAAATTAGTAAATGATTGGGATGAGTCTCTCTCTCTCTCTCTCTCTCTCTCTCTCTCTCTCTTATGTGTGTGTGTATATAGATATACTGTATAAAACTTGGCCACCCCTGCATTCCCTTTATATTTTAAACAAAATCATTTCATCTTTTACATTTTCAAAATAAGGAGTCTTTCAGTTCTTGTTTGAGGTATTTTCACCCATTCTTCCTTACAACAGTCTTCCAGTTCTGTAAGATTCCTGGGCCATCTTGCACGCACTGCTCTTCTGAGGTCTATCCATAGATTTCCAATAATGTTTAGATAAGGAGACTGTGAGAGCCATGAAAATTGGATTTTTAGTTGTGTTTATGATCATTATCCATTTGTAGAAGCCATCCACTTTTTAACTTCAGCTTTTTTACAGATGGTGTTATGTTTGCTTCCAGAATTTGTTGTAATTTAATTGAATCCATTCTTCCCTCTACCTGTGAAATGTTTCCTGTTTCATTGGCTGCAATACAAATGCAACCGATCCACCCCCATGCTTACCAGTTGGACTGGTGTTCTTTTCATGAAGTTCTGCACCTTTTGTTCTCCAAACATACCATTGCTCATTGCAGCCAAAGAGTTCTATTTTAACCTCATCGGTCCACAGGACTTTTTCCCAAAATGCATCAGGCTTGTGGAAATGTTCTTTTCAAAATTCAGATGCTGAATTTTGTGGTGTGGACGCAAGAGAGGTTTCCTTCCGATGACTCTTGCATGAAGTCCATATTTATGCAGTTGTCGCTGAACAGTTGTACCACAACTCCAGAGTCTGCCAAATCTTCATGGAGGTCTTTTGCAGTTAAATGGGTGTTCTGAATTGCTTTTTTTTACCAATCCTCTGAGTAGTTCTCTCTTATATTTTTCTTCGTCTTCCAGCCCATATCTTGACCTTCACTGTTTAACTGCCATTTGTTAATTGCAATCCAAATTAAGGAAATCATTACCTGAAAACACTTTGCTATCTTCTCATAGCCTTCTCCTGCTTTGTGGGCATCAATGATTTTTATTTTCAGTGTGCTAGGTAACTGCTTATGGGACCCCATGGCTAGAGGAGTCTGGGTATTTAGAAAGCATTGATATTTGCATTACCTGGCCTTTTCTTACAGTATGATGACCGTGAACAAACCATGACCCCAACAGGCTAATTAAGGTCTGAGACTTTTGTCAACGTTATCTGAGAGCTCAAGTCTCCTGGGGTTCTCATTCTTTCACAGGTTGCCACATTCCCTTTTTTTCTCTAAAATTGTAGAAAACAAAAACAATACACTGATATTGCTTAAAACATTGCAAAAGAGTGTTTCATGAGTGTTTATGGCTTTTGAGATTATTTCATCTTCCACTTGCTTAACTGGGGTAGGCTTAAGCCGGGGGTGCCCAAACTTTCGGATGCCACTGTATGTGTATATACATTTATATATATAATATATACATACAGTACTGTGCAAAAGTCTTAGGCACCATATTATATTCTGTACTAATTTTGTTATATATGTTTATCATGACTGCATAATTATGTACAAAATTATTCAGTATTTCCATATATAACTTAAAAATTAATTAATAAATTACATTACAGGAGAATGGAAGAAATATAGTACAAGACAGTTTTCAGATGGGATTTGCATAAAAATAGGTAGGAGCGAGTGTGACAAAGTTACCAGAAGAACTCATATTCTCCAGCAAGCTCAGTAAAACCTAACAGCTGTTTTCTT
>JAOVVA010000052.1:10957732-10971227 GCA_028565275.1 Leiocassis micropogon | reverse complement strand
AGAGAACCTACTGTCTTATTTATGTAGCTAAAACACTAAATTAAACTAGATAACATGATGATCAAAGTTTTAATATTCATATTTAACTGTATATGGAAGGTTTTTCAAGTCACATGAAAAAAAAAGATGTTCTATTCCTACCTGCTGCTCATTTGGAGACCCATGTGACTTGAAAAACCTTCCATCTACAGTTCTCTGTTCAGTTCTACAGTTCAGTTCTCTGAAAGGCCAGCCTCTCAGGCACATTAACACTGAGTTCCCAACATCGATTGAAGTCATTGCATCAGAAACTATATTTCACATTTTTTATGTCTGCGAGTTTCCAACAAAAAGCAGCAGTATTGTCAAAGAATTAACAGATAAATGTTTGCCATTATTGGCACCACACAGTTTATTCCATTGTCCAGCCTCATAGGTGTGTTGTTTAAATTGCTAATCAGTGTAACTTTAAAGTTATATGCTGTTTTCTGGTTACATTTTTCTGATTGTACTGTACCTGTACATAGAAAAAGGTTTATATGGTAAACAGCATGTGTGATCAAGAAGACTCATTTGAGTACTGATTCTGAACAAGCCAAATATGTGTTAAACATCTATGGGGGCTGAGCCCCCCTTAACTGAAAATCCTAGAAACGCCCCTGATTTACATGTGTATGTATATGCAGCAATCTTGTTTACATTTTTAATTAATATGGGGATCAGCTCACAATCAAAACAGTTATAAACACAAATGTATTGACATTGCACTGTGACTACGTGTGCTAGGGCTAACTGTCCCTATATTTAATATTATTATTATTTGTACAGTATATAGATTTTTTGCAAAAGGTTTTTCTGCCTATAACATATTTTGTTATACCTCAACTTTAGGAAACAAGAAATACATTTAATACTGTTTTGTGCTTTTAGCCATTGGCATTGTCACAAAGCAGCCTTATATAAGTGCAAAAGTTAAATTTTAAATAAAACATAACCATTATGAGCAGGCCAGAGAAAAATGCTTCTGTAACTGTATATGTATTATTTCTCTAAATCAATTTAAATGAAGTTTTAGTCTTCCGTGGTCAAAAACAAACATTTAAATGAGGATCATATTTTAGTTAAAGGTGACATATTGTACTATTTCTTTGCCAGGTTAACACAAGTGCCCGGTATGTGTTTGTTAATCCCTCAGCTCAACTTTCCTCACCAGAAGCTCCCTTTATTTCACTCCTTGTAAAAAAGTTTCAATTCAGTGTCCATGTACAGTAAATGAGGAGCCACACCCCACCAAGAAGCGGGGGGGAGGATACTTTATGTATGAGTCTGTATGAGACTATATGAGGCCAATACAAATATAGAAAAATAAGCAAAAAGCAGGATTTTTTTTTTCTTAATTTTTTTGTACATGTGTAAAAATAACTTTTGCATAATAGCTCCACTTTTAGGAAAATATGTAGTATATTACAGTGGAACCTCGGTTCGAACAAATCTGTTCACATATTTGCCTAAATTCTGTTTGACTGAATTCTTTTCCAGCCACTTTTTTCTCTTTCAGTTTTCAGCATCACCAGTATACTAATAACTGGCCAGATCAACTGTCATCACATGCACCTGTTTCTCACTGGTTCATGCCATAATTTAGATGTTTTTTTATGCTTGAATGATTCATAGGTCATGTGGGGCTTAATAAACAAATCTGAAACTGGTCAGATACAGGGACTGGAGTGAAAATGAGAATCAAAGACATGCCAAGAATGAGAGCCTCAAAAAAGCCTTTAGGAAGCCTGGAGAGTTATTTCTCAAGACTACTTATAAGAAAATATAAAGAAATGAGCAGTGTAACAATATCCCCCTTCTGCAACTACATATGTCTGCAGTTTGGTCTTCCCATGATTAAAGCAGTACAGTACTGTAGATCTTTTTTCCATTGGATATTTCAGAAGCTCTGTTGTTTCCTCTTCTGCAACAGACTCCAAATGGATGTTATTGAGTGTTTGATCTTAAGGAGAATAAATAAGTGGGAGAAAAGGGGGGGTGGTCAAGTACAGCAATGAGTTTCTTAGCCAAGAGCTGCTTCACTGGGAGCACTGAGTGCCTGCAAGAAAGGGCCAGAAGAAAAAGACGACAGGAAAATGGTTTCATCCTTCATCAGGATAATGCTACAGTACATTCTCTCGCTTGACCACTCTCCCTATTTATCTGGTATAGCATCATGTGACTTTTTCCCCTTAAAATCAAGTAGACAGATGCAGTTTGGACACACCTTCTAATTCCATGGTCTTTCCTGATTTTTTTATTTCTTTCTACATTGTAAAACAATGCTGAAGGTATCCAAAAGGTGACCCTGTGCTCTGCCCCAAGGATTCTTAACTGGGATATGCAGATGTTTTTTTTTTTTTTTTTAATTTACTGGGCTACGAAGTACAAGTGACACACAGTTGCATATGTATTTATTTATGTATTTATTTTAAAGCCTTCATAAGGGCTCTAATCTCAGGTGCTGTTAACTGGTGATTTTTAAGTGAACGTCTCCTCTGCAACAGAGGCAGGTTTTGGTCTTGCTTTCCTGGGATGGTTTTCATAAGAACCAGTTTCATCATGGTGCTTAATGGGTTTTGCAAATGCACTTAATACTGTTCTTGCAAGGACTATTCCAGAACAGCTGATCGTCATGTCTTAAAATAACAACAGACTGGTGTTGTTGTTGCATAATTGCCTAATTCCAGATGAGTTATTTCAATGTTCTGAAATCTCCAGGATTGTTCTAGAATGTACAAAATTAACATTTGACTAGTGTGTTCAAATGTTTGACTGGTACTATATGTCTGAAATATCAAGATCTCAGTGTGAAGGGCTGACACAGGTTTATTGAGTACTTTTCATACATGGGGTAGGTCAGTATGGTTTACAAGAAGTACACTGATGTCTTGCTACTGTAGGTCTACATTTCTTTCTGAAACTGGACTACTTCTGAGTAATGTATTTAGTTGTTGTGTTTTTTCCAGTGAATTAAAAAATAAATCATACAGTCAGGTCCATAAGTATTTGAACAAGGACAACTGACTAATAAACCTGTGTCCTGTTTCTTGGTTATGTCATGACAAATTAAGGAGATAAAAGGCATTGAATCCACCGTTGCGAGTAAAGAAGGATATCATTAGGCTGGAAAACAAACCAAACCAGACCAATCAAAGAGATTGCAGAAACTTTAGTAGTGGCCAAGTCAACAGTTTGTTACATTCGTAAAAAAATAAAATAAAATAAAATAAAAACTGTAAAGGAATTCCATCCATTATCAAAATAATAATAATAATAAAAATAATAGTAAATTTTATTTATAATGCACTTTATATTTGAAGCAAATAGATAAGATTTAAGTTAAGTTATATATCTTAAGATCAGCTAAGTTTTAAGACCAGATTTAAAATCATCAACAGTCTGTGGCATCCTCAGATACTCCGGGAGAGCATTCCATAGTGTAGGTGCAGCTGAGCAAAAAGCCTGATCTCACATAGTATGAAGCTTGGTCTTAGGAGGTTTCAGAAGATGAACTGACGCATAGTGGAGGTTGTGTGTAGATATACAGTATATGAGATCTTTGAGATAGGGAGGGGCAGTCAAAAGATTGCTTCACTTCAAATCCATTGTGGTTGTGTATATAGGCAAAAAAAAATATGTGCTAATATGGTACTTATGAACCTGACTATATGATGTTACTTTGTAACTATTGCAATGTATAAAGTTCAGGCAGGATGTTTGAGTTTGAGTATCAGGGTTTGTTTGGGTCAGGTTTTGAGTTATTGACCACTGTACTGGTTTTGTCAAGTACGCCTTGCAATACGGCCCTCCAGCATAAAACTGTAACTAAAAATAATAAACATAAAGTAGAAAGATTCAGTGTACACAGGTCATCAGAGCTTTGAGCTATTTAGTGAAAAGAGTTTTCAAACCCTGGAAGACAGATACAGTAGCAAGTGCAGTTCTTTTGAGACAGGGATATAATATGTGCTTTAAAATATTATTTATTTTTTTGCAAGAATAAGTGCATCATGTCCATGCTGTAGAGGATGTATTATATCCTTGGGAAGCCTACTGAGTAGAAGAAAATACTTATTATTGTAGCAAATTAAAACAATTTTTTTTAAATTTTTTCATATTACCAATAATTTGTGCAATTAAGTTTTATATATATATATATATATATGCAATTTATTACACAAAAAATTACACAATTTGTTTACAAATTATTAGCATTTTATGCATTTTAGAGAATATTGTCAGCAGTTCACAAAAAAATGAAAAAAAAAACATATACAGTATTATGTATATAGAAAACATGAGAAACTGATTGTTTTGCAGTGGTCTCTCATGTTTTTCCAGAGCTGTATATATACATATGGGTATATGTATGTACTGTATGTATGTATATGCGTGTGTGTGTGTGTGTGTGTGTGTATACACACACACACACACACACATGCACATATCCATACACATACTCGTGTGTATGTGTGTGTGTGTGTATGTTTCAGATGGCAGTCCTAGTAGTTCACCAGTCGATCACAGACAGGTGCAGGCGGATTTAGCCGAGGTTATGGTCAATCTGCATCCTCCAAAGATCCTGACTCCCACCAGCGTACAGATCACATGGACTGTAAGAGCATGCCTTTATTCTATCTTTCTTTCTATCTTTATTTATCAGAATAACACAGTTACAGTATTTGCAATAACAACTACTGCATTGTTTTATTGCAGGTTGAACGTGAGCCTTACTACATTCAGGGTTACAGGTTGCTGTACAGGCTGTCAGGCAGTGCCTGGATGGTTCAGGACATAAAGGCAGCATCCAAACATGCAGCAGTGTTATCAGAGCTTCACAGAGGCAAAGAGTATGAGCTCAAATTGAGGCCCTACTTCAAAGAGTTCCAGGGCTCTGACAGTGAGCTTGTAGTGTTTCGCACCCCAGAGGAGGGTAAGGAATTTTATTTTATTTTTTTATATTAACTAATTCCTTTTCTGGTTTTATTCGAAGTGTATTGAATACCCTCCAGCTAGAAACACTGTTTTCTGCAACTACAATGTAGCAGTTCCTGTATTCCCCATGCTGCCAATTCCGGTTATCTCATCCAACCTCATTTCAGGACACAGGGATAGCACTGTAAGGTTTTCTAGGCCAGAAGTATCAAAACGAGTCCTAAGAAAATTTGTAAGAAGCCTGTTCTGAAATGCTCAGATCACCTCAGGAGGGGTTTTTCTTTGGACTGTTTGAGGCAAAATGAGAATAAAACTGGAATGGAAGAAAGAATAAACTTTGAGCTTGGCTCAGTGCCTCAGTTCAATATAAAAAGATGTTCGGTAAATCCATTGGTATTTTGCAATTGTTAAAGTGACATTATGAAAGTGTTTTTATTGCAACGATTTGCAAATTTCGGACCAAATTTTTTATCTCCTCCCATCAAATTTTGTTTAATATATAAATGTAATTTAAAAAAACGTTGAATGTATTGGGAATTCTTTCGTATAAAATTCACTTGCATAGAATTGAACAAGGTGAAGTAGGTCAATGGCAGATCCACTGCTAGGTAGAGATTAAACACTTCTTTTCTACTTCTTTCTTAGTAATAAGCGGCCCCCCTCAGGCTGTCAGTGTGGTTCAGTTGAATAACAGCTCCACAGTCCGGGTAACCTGGGAGCCCCCTTTTACTGATAACAAAGATGAGCCCATTTTGGAGTACAGGGTGAGAGACTCTGTCTTGTTCAAATGGTCTTTAACCACTCTCCTTTCACTACAGTGCCCCATTTTTGAAAATAGTTCAGCAGCGTACTATATGCAGAACATTGAACATGGTACTTGAAATCCCGGTGTCTTGTGCAGGTGTGGTGTGTGGGGAATGTGTCTGGACTTCAGATGGAGTTAAACCAAAGTGTGAGTGGGGAAGTTCTCCACGTGTTGTTGGATGACCTGGTGCCCGAGATGCTGTACAGCGTGCAGGTGGTTGCAGTGACCAGCGAAGGAGCCGGAGAACCCAGCGAACCAGTATTTATTCTCATAAGTGAGTGCTTTCCACTGACAGCTGTCTCTAGCTGATAGCTCAGGGTGACTTTTGGTGGAGGTTACAGATTGAATGGGAGAAAATTTATGTTCAGTCATATTTTTTATTAAGTATGTTTACTGAACTAATGCATTTTCACCACAAAAAATGAACGGTCAAATTAGCAGTCAATTGTTATTTTAAGACATGAATGTTCTGGAAAAGTTCTTGCAGGAAAAGTACTGTCAAGTGCATTTGCAAAACCCATCAAGCACCATGATGAAACTGGCTCTTATGAAGACCTTCCCAGGAAAGCAAGACCAAAACTTACCTCTGCTGCAGAGGAGAACTTCATTTAGAGTTACCAGCCTCAGAAATCACCAATTAACAACCAGCACCTCAGATTAGAGCCGTTATAAAGGCTTTACAGAGCAAAAATAGCAGACACATGTTAATATCAAAATGTTTAAATGAGATTATTGCATATTTTGGATGCCTTCAGTATAGTTTTTCCTGATAAAAATCAGGTAAAAAAGATTTTTTCAGGAAAGACCTGAATTAGAAATCAGGAAAGACCATGGAATTAAAAGGTGTGTCCAAACTTTTTACTGGTAGTGAATACGGTTGTAATTTACAGACTAAGACTAGGGTTTTCAACCTTTTTTATTTTTTTTATTTTTAGTCCTTCAACCTAAATTCTGTTCTGTTCTGTTCTGATTCTGATTGAATGTAAACACTTTTTATTGAATGTGACTAACATTTTTATCACAGTCCCTTGAATCCATTCCAATGCCACCCAGAACCCCTTATGGTTTGTGAGCACCTGTTTGGGAAGCACTGTTTTAACAAATTTAATAGGTCACAGTGTGGACATCATCCATTACAGCGACTTGACATACACCCACTTAAAATAAAAAGAGGACATCTGCTCATAACAACGTACATGAATAGCCACCAAGAAAAATAATGAGCATTCAACATCAGGAAATCCCAGGTAGCTTATGGACCAGAAACATCAACCAGCTGTTTGTAGTCAGAAGCAACTAAATAAATACTTCTAAATTCATTCTAACAGTGTTTGTCTGTTTCTGATTATATCCATTTTTTACATTTCATTTCTGCTTTTATAGACACCCACTAATACCTACTTTCTAAATGTTACAGCTCATGCTTTCAACATACTAGATTTATCAATTTCTGTACTGTATGTAAAATGTGATTATGTCTTTTGAGGTAAGCTGGTGAGAGTCAGTGACGTATTCTGACCTTCTAGAAAGCCTGGTGTGACTTTTTCCCACGAGATAACCCTTACTATTGGAAAGCGAAGTGTGATTGAAATGTCACTTCCATTGTCAGTTACTAATTATGCTGGTGGTTAATCGGCCATGCCAGGTCATCTGTCCATCTAATGTGAGTTAGCTAGACTATATCTACTCAGACAGCACAGATTAGAAAAAAGTCCTTATTGGGATCCGTTTTCCTTCTGCCATTTAAACATTTTAAAAAGACTAATTTACCAATTACATTTATCTACCACAATAATATTTGCAGAGATTACATTAAATTGACTTTAATATTGAAGTGCAGATTATCAGCTTTATAGTACTTTGAAGCTGATTGTGGAATTTGAAAATTACCTTACTCAAACCTTATTACATATGGCTCTCTGAGTGAACAAATAGGAGCTGAAAATGTTCCCACATTATTTGCCTGCCACAGCATCACAGGATTTGATCAACCGAATCAAACACAATTACCCTCAAGCTGAAGCTGACATTCCGCACTTTAGCATAATGGGTGTTAAATTACTTATAAACCTGATTGTATTTTAGATTTTTCCTCTCAATTTAACAGTATCCACCGTTAAACCGATGGATTCTACGCCTGTGGTGTATGACATACAGTATCGCCAATTTGAGACAGCCATTTTGATGTCAGTCCTGTTAGCATATCTTTTTAGAATCCCATGTATCTGACAAATCTAACATTACATTTAGTCATACATTCCACTCACTTACACAGAACATCCAAACTGCTGTGATTCACATGCCTGACAATCTCTCTCTCTCTCTCTCTCTCTCTCTCTCTCTCTCTCTCTCTCTCTGAAGCCCCTGTGGGGGAGCCCTCATTGCCTGTGCTGAATGATGACAGCAGCAATCTTTCGGAGCACATTGCAGCACTGTTCAGGCAACCAGCTTTTATTGCCACTCTGGGTTCAGCCTGTTGGATGGTGCTGATGGGCTTAAGTGCCTGGATCTACTGCAGACACAAGAGAAGGAAAGAGCTCGGCCACTATGCCACCTCTTTTGCCTACACACCTGCAGGTTCATGAAATGAAATATATTCTGTTGCCATTATCTTCCTGCCAGAGAACAATAGCTGAATTTTAATGTCTTAGCACAAGTCTCAAGTTGACCAAAATTTGGTGGTTAGAGCCTCTAATCTCTTTCATTTGTTCTTGTTGTTGCATTGAAAATTGAAAGGAAATCCGAGTGCAAAAGCAATAAAATGTCCGCAGAATTAAGTGATTGCACAAAATGAAAGACTAAACAATTGTCTCTGGGAGATTAAAGAAGAATAATTAGGTCCTGTTTCCTTGATTTCTGGCAGTAATATAATGCCTCAGTTTATTTTCTTGCTTTACTTACTCATATTATCAATGGAGCTAGAGATGAATGGTATTAACCTTCTTTTGTGTTCCAGTTGGCCTCACCAGTGGTAATGGATCAGGACTTAGCAATGGAAGGTATAGAAAATCCATCTGCTTATACTTTTGCACAGGCTTTTAAAAGTGTACTTTTAAAAGATATGTAATGACTTTTTCTGTAGGCCATGCTTGCTTGGATCCAACATCGTTAACTATCCCTGGCTGGCAGATTCTTGGCCGAACAACAACTTTAACCAGAGCAGTAAAGACTCCATGAATTGCTGCACTGGCAAACCTGACTCCACAGACAGATATTACAACAGTAAGAGTCTTCTCACATCAAGACACTGATTAATTGATTAAGATTGTTTTTACTTTTTATGTAATAAAATTTAAGGATGATGGTGGGTCTCGCTGATGGTTTGGGGTGGTTAGTTTTAAAATAGCTAACAATTATCAAATAATGTAACAGTCTAATTCTGTATCTACTGTATAGAACTGGTTATTATACAGTACCTGATTATTTAACTCAGTGGCACTATATGTCTACTTTACTCAAGTTCATAAATGACCTTAACTTAAATGAACCTTAAATGAACTTTTTTCTCTAACAAATTGAGTTGGTTTTATTTTCCACTATATAAACAAAATAATAGCCTAACTTAAACCACCATGACCTTGATCAAACAGTTACTAAGGAGGAATAAATGATGCTGCATGTTCATGTTAGAGGAAATTTTCTTTCTTTGGGCCGCAAGCTTCAGATCTGCCGCTTCTCTCAGCGCTGACTGGTACTGACTGGTTTAGAAGCTGATACAAGTATTCGAATTAGATAATTGTACTGTGTATTGAAAATATGTACACATCATGATGTAGTTCCAGTATCAGCCACATGTCCTTTTAACCGTCATGACTAAGCCTTACCAAAAAGGGAAAGAAAAGAAAAAAAATACCTAAACAACAGTATGTCTACTGTTTATTAAGAAATTCTTAATTGTGAAACATTGTGTATAAATCTGAAAAGGGGATTAAAAAAAATAAAGGGATGGAGTGTAGTTGCAGTTTTCCATGTTTTTAACTAGGAAGAGTGCATATTAACCCAATTACAGTGCTGGACAGTGGCATTTTCAGTCTAGTCCCTGTTCCTAAGGAATGTGTTTTATTTGTTAAGCCACACAATGACCTATGAATCATTCAATAAATCATTTATAAAAAAAAAGCATCCAACTTAAGGCATGAACCAGTGAGAAAATAGGTGCAGTTGATGACAGATGATCAGGTCAGAGATTAGTATACTGGTGATGCTGACTGCTGAGGGGAAATGGCATTGCTTCTGAAGTTGTTCCATAAAGAAGCGATTTTTAAATTGTATTTATAGGCACTTCTTTAACCCTTCACAGGGAAAGAATTACCATTTCTTTAATTTAATCTACATCATTTTATTTAATTTATTATGATGAAATGAGGGGTGGCTCAAGACTGTAAACGGTACTGTAAATAAAAAAAAATTCTTTCTCTTGTTGCTTTGTTCTCCAGCTGCAGGGGCAAGCTTCCAGAGGCCAAACCAAACATGCAGCCCAACATCGAATGAAGCGGCCATCTACAGCACTATAGACAGAACTAACGAGTCACAGCATGACCTGAGTAGTGTTTACTCTCATGATCTCTACACCAGCTCACCAGTCCTGTCCAAACCTGACCTCGACCAGTGGAGCTTACAGTCTGACCTCAGCAGCACAGCTGAATATGCCCAACTCCAGTACCCAATGGGCAAGGGTACTGTGTCTCAATTTCACCTTCTGTTATAACAGTAATGTTATATAGTAACTATATAGCAATGTTTGTCCTGTTGACCCAGGCAATCTTTTGTAATCCTGAAACAGCAAAATTGTAGGCTTCATATAGAAATTGCCAACATGGTCATTGTCACAAAGTAGCTTTACAGAAGACAATTAGGGAAATTAGTATGAAATGTAAGAATCAAAATGATCAGATTGTCCCTAATCAGATTGTATCTTTACTGTGGTCAAGGGGAAAAAAAACATTTTAAAGGTAAAATCAAACCTGACGTGTTTTAAGGGCTATTAGAAATTTAAAGCCAGTCTTGCCTTACATATAAAATAATTATACCAATTGAATGTATATTACAAAATGTACCCTGTTATTACAGATAATGTGGAAATGCAGAAGTCTTGTGAGTCAGCGACATATAACTGGTCCAATGTTTTATCCCTGCCACCGCCGAATGCTCGAGAACAGAGACAGCCGCCCAGGTCAGACCCAACAGCATGCACAGTCTTACACAAAGCCAACAAATGAATTTCTAAGACTTAAATGGTAGCACTGTTTTTTTAAATCAAAAGTTTAAAATGTCACACTATTTTAATGCTTAAGTTTGCAACACCCATATTGTACATGAGAAAAGAGAAAGACGAACATATCTAAAATACATTTAATATACAAATACAAATCTTGAAGTACAGTACATGATTTAACCATTTTTGTAAATTGTTTGCAGTTTATAAAGGAATATCTGTCAACCCTTATAAGAAATTTCATTTCTACTACTGTATATTGCCAAATGTTGTAGACACCTGACCAAAACAAGAAATGTGCTTGTTAAAAATCCTATTCCAGATTTGTCCCCATTTTGTTGTTATAATAACCTTCATTCTTCTGGGAAAGCGTTTGATTAGATTTTGACATGCTGCTGTGGGGATTTGTACTCATTTTGCCATAAGAGCATTAGTGAAGTCGGGAACTCATGCTTTGCGGGCAAGATGGCTCGGCACGCAGTTAGTGTTCCAATTCATTCCAGACAAGTTTGGCAAACCGTATCTTCATAAACATCGCTTTGTGCATTGTCATGCTGGAACAAGTTACAGTGAAGGGAAATCTTGATGCTGCTTCATATGTAGGAATTCTAGACACATTTTGTGCTTCCAACTGTGTGGCAACAGTCTGGAAATTGCCCACATATGGGTGTCAAGGTCAGACGTTCTCATTCTTTTTGCTGTTTGTGTATTTATCTGCTTAATTTTGTCTCATGTAAACTTTGCTCTAAACAGAATGTTGGGCTAAAACTCGCAGTCCTGTATATATTCGTTTTGAATGTGTTTTCCATTTACAGAAGGGTTTTTTGCCAGATTTTTTTTTTTTTTGACATTTTTCTTAATTAGCCAGCCTTGTGTTGGAGATCTCTCAGTGGACAGAATGCAGGTGGAGAGTAAATAAAGGACCCATTTTATCTTCTTGTGGTGACAGCTTATAACTTATAATGACAGAAGCTAATGAAGTTAGAGCCCAATCCTAAGCTTCAGTGCCACACGAAAAGAACAAGCAGGATGAGACACAGGTCACCTGAGCATAGCTGCTTTATAATAGCTTCCGGCAGTGCACTGTGCAATGAGACACATCAACTTAACTTCTTCCTCTTCTCACATTATGTTTGGAGAGGTGCCCTCTGGGATAGGCTAGGTTTAAGAGGATTTTTGTTACAATGTTCAATATGTAATACCCATAAATCCTATCTACAAACAGCTCAAGGGTCTATGGTCTTCTGATAATTGATGCATTTTTTTTGCTGGCATGGCCCTCTGTCATGCTGTTGGATGATTACCTCAGGTCTCAGTGGGTAGGTTGATGTTTGTTTGGCTGCAACACTTAAATGGGTCTCCTATTTCAGTAATTCAGGTCATTTCGATTTGTGGTACAGTAACTAGAACGTTTTTAGGACTATAATATGTGTATGTTATGTATTTTGCCTCCTGGTCGTCCAGGTGTGAGGATGATGAAGACTGGCATGGTCCTCTACCAGAGAGGACCTATCGGATGGAGGGTGTGGAGAACGCAGCTACATTGCCTCTGCGAGGAGAGCGCTGTGGGCGAACTTCCACCTACAGCCAGCCGTTCACAGTCACACTAAATCCATCTCCCAGTGAGGAACAAATGCCAGTTAATCCATGTTTGCAGCATCCTGACTTGCTGCTACGGTACGCACTCAAACACACACATACACACCTACACATCAGTTTCAAGTTCAGCCACCATCTTTCCTGGCCAACTTAAAATTTTCCAGATGGCTAGCAAACTGAATCAGCATCCATTCTAATGAAAAAAATAATGGCTAAAAAAAAAGCAGGTCAGATGCTGGGCTTATGCAATATGCCTTTCTAAGCATATTATCAATTGGTATTTCAGGCTAGTTATGAGATTTTGCACTATTTCTTCTAAAGGTAATTGTAATTTTTATGTGTTTGTGTGTGTGCCCTGCAATGGATTGGCATTCTGTTCTTGGTGTACCCCGCCTAATGCCCCCTGGGATAGGCTCCAGGCCCCCTGCGGCCCTGTAGGCGGGATAAGTGGTATAGAAGATGAATGAAATAAAGTATTTGTTGTTCACAAAGCTGATTATTTTGAATTTTTGTGTATACAAGAGAACATACTGTGTCTTCCAGGCCAGCCTTCTAACCCAACCCTCTAGCCCAGACTGTAGATTGATGCTGCCTATCAGTGACCGCTGTGTCAAATGATGCACAGAGTAAAAAAAAAAAGCAGTATTCATATCAGTGGTGATATGAAATACAAATGTGGGTGTAATGAACCTGAATGGGGTGGAATACTTACTCTGTCATCATTCCCCCGACTCCAAAAATTCTTTACCCATGAATAGTTTAATTTCTAATCTATTGGGAAATATTAGATTTTATTCTTCCATCTAATATCACCATAAGCCATCACTGTGTAATATTATTCAGAAGAATGTTAAGAACATTTACATGCTAGCTCTGATCCATCTTACTGTACCTATTCATGGATCATTAATTGTGTGTGT
>JAOVVA010000052.1:10937100-10951089 GCA_028565275.1 Leiocassis micropogon | reverse complement strand
TGCATGAGGAATCACAAAGGAGTTTTCATTTTCTGCAGTGGAAAAGTACTCAAACTAGTTACTTTTATCAGAAAGTATCGCTGTAATGTAACATTACTTTTTAAAGACCGTAATTTTTGGTCTTTGGTCTAAATGTAATTAGTTACTTTAAAAAGTAACGTCCCCCAACACTGGTGGCTAAGTCAAATGTCATCACTCAAACTCAGATGTCACGACTGTGTTGTTCCTGTCCCAATAGAAACCAGCAACTATGCAACCTGGCTCCTACAGTATGCCTTTGTTTGCCTGGTTCTGTATCACAGGAAACCATAATGTCTAAAGTATATATTATATACATATGTCAACTAAAACCTGGTCTGATGACCAGGGCTTCTAAACCAACATCAGTGCATGACCTAATTAATGCTATTGTGGCTAAATTGACACACATCCCCACAACCACACTCTAAAATCTAATGGAAAGCTATGCTAGAAGAACAGATGCAATTAAAACAGTAAACCAGGGACTAACTCCATAATGGAATGTTCAAGTACACATGGGTCTGCTTGGTCTATTGTTTATAGCATAACACAGTGAAACCTCTCATGAATGCACACTACAATTCAAGATAGCACAAACCAAATAGGATGGATGTTAGAAATTTACAAATTATTTCTTATAAAATGACTGCAAAGAACCAGTTTCCAGTAATACATCATCTAAGATAGAAAGTGTACTGTATATTTTATAGAAATCTAACTTAAAAGTGAAATTCTTAGTTATTAATTGCTTGTCTGCTGGGTTCCAGAAGGAAAACACTGAAAAATGATGAGAGGCTGGATCTGAAGAATCCAAAATGATCTCCTGTGCTCACTTAGGAGAGTTCTGAATAATGTAAAAGAATTATTCATTTTCATATGATGTGTTAAATGATGTGAATGTTAAGGAAGGTACATTCCAGTTATGACTGCAAAATTTTTGTATAGGACTAAATAAGCAGTTTTTTCCGAATGAAACATATTAATGATGGTATTATATAAAATACTATACAGTATAGAGTCATACTCATACTCACATATTCATGTAAAATCAGCAAATCATGTGGCAGCAGTGTAGTTCAAAAAATCAAGCAGATACATCTATGAGCTTCAATTATTGTTCAATGAAACATTAGAATGAAGAAAAAGTGTAATCTCTTTAACTGTATACATGGCATTGCATGGTTGTTGATGCCAAATGTGCTGGGTTAAGTATTTCAGAAACTGATGAGTCTAGAGTTTACTCTAGAATCTCTTTAACCACATACTGTATAATCACTCTTTATATCTGTGGTGAGCTAAAAAGCATTGCAACATGTACAAAACATCAAAGCTTTACATGGATGGGTTACGACAGAAAAACACCATATGAGGTTCCACTTGTTTCAACCAAGATACGGAATTGTCATTGTCAGAGGCTCACTCACAGAAGAAAATGTTGTACTGGTGTGTTACACTGGACAGCCACCAGGCTCCAATGACCCTACACACTTTAGCACATGTGAAATAATGGAAATTTCAATAGAAATCATTTAGTGTTTTTACCATTCGTGCTTAAATTTCTCACAATCATTACCACCTAGGGGGAAAAAGATTAAGAAATGTCTTAAGACAGATGATTGTAGACTTTTGTGGAACCTTGTAAAGAATACATTGTTTATATGGATTGTAGGGAAATGTACACATAAGGAAGCAAGCCAGGGGCTGATTTCAGGGGCTGATTCTTAGCCGACACTGTAGATTCATGAAGTCTATTTGTGACAATCATGTCAGGTGATTCCACAGAGTCATAAAACCCGTAGAGGTGCTCCCTATTTGTGCTCAGCAGTGATTAAGCTGGTGAGTGTGCAATACAGTCACAACACCTATTCAGGTGGGGAAATTCTAGAACTGGAATTCGTAGATAAATCATAAATGGTTCAAACAGGAACAGTTATGAGAACAAAACTTAAATCTCATAAATGGTTCAACTAAATAGGCTCCAACAGTAATACCGTTCTAATTCGTGCACTTTCACTGCTGCAGAAAGTTTTTGGTATATTTACCCAGATCTGTGTCTTGACACAATCCTGTCTCATAGGCCTAAAGATAATTCTCTCGACCAAATGGCTTTGTTTTCACTCTGACATACACCATCTACTGTGAGACCTTATCTAGACAGGTGTGTGCCATTCCTAATTATGTCCAGTGAATTCAGTTAGGCACAGGTGGATTTCAGGCAACTTGTAGAAGCATCTCAAGGACCATTGATAGTAGGATGCACCAAAGCTCAACTGCAAGTGTAATACAGTATACAGTTCCTATATTCCTGATTATAGGAATATTTCAGTCTCTTTTTTATAAATTAACGAAAAAATCCAAACACTTGATTTTACTTAATTCAATTTGAGTATTGTGACTATTTTAATACTATGATTGTGAAGCATAAAAACTTTCCATTGGCTCTGTAATAGACAAACCTGAATAGTTTAGGTGTTGAGCTATTGACAGCTGTCAGATCATATTGTTCCCATTAAATTACAGATTTAGTTAGCAGATTATATGTTATCACTAGCCATTACTGTTTGTTATATAACTAAAAATATATATAATTTTAATATAAAACCATGTCACGACTGTTCCGATGCAGGCAATACAGATCAAGATTCTGAATGATGAGGTGGAAAAACTTTAAGTGATTGTTTAGTTGATGGCTGTGCAAAGATGCTGTCAGCATGCATCAATGCATCAGACTGAACAATAAGCCAGATGCAACCTTGTCTTTTCTTGCAATTTGAAAGGAAGAAACAGAAGTGTTATGCAGTTGAATAGAGACTTGACAAAAAATGTTTTATGGTTTAGTGTATTATCCATGGTTCGTCTGACTGGAAAGGATGAAAGTGTTGAGAGAGTTACTGTGTGCTTACATGAAGTCCTTAAAAGGTGAAGTGTTTGAAAGCAATCAAAGTGACAGAGAAACAAGAGATTTGGCTAGAGATTTCCGAGCCCACAATGTGGACTTACACGTAAAATATGGCCACTGATGACTAAATTTCCTAACATTCAAAAAGTATTGTCATGATTTCTGTCAATTAATTATTCATCACACTTACCTGAACACAATCAACTGCACACTCTATAAAAGAACTCCAATCACCTACATACTGTGAAGTAAATATGCAATGTGCTTGTGCATGACTTTACCAAACCAACTTTGCTTATTACCCTGTTATGAGATCTGTTCAGCCTCATGATTAACTGTTCACCTGACTTTTGCCTTTGCCTTTGCATTTTTTTTTTTAAATCTGGACTATATTTATTGAACACTGTGTTTGATTTGTCTGCTTGTACATTTATTAAAAATCCTATACACTGCATTTGCATCTGCTCCAATTTTCATTACATGACAGGCTGTAATGTAATGACTATAAAGACACCACTGCTCAGGGCCAAGATGCCAAACTAAACCTGATTTTGTAGGTTCTAGCTACTGCTGCTACACCATGCACATTTAGCTGGATCATCTGCTCTAGAACCGGCCACCATACGGAAGTGAACCACACTGAGCACAACCAGTGTTTTCAAGAAATGCCACTGGGACAGATGCACAGCCTCCCATCAAGGCGGATTCCAAGGAGGGTGTCAGCACTTCCACTTGCCTCTACACATTGAGTTGCACTCATTACACTGGTCATCAACCACAATACCATAGAAGAAGTGAAAATCCCCATGCTGTAGTTAACTCATGATTTCCGCATTCACACTATTGATTGGGAGACCCACATCTCATTTCTTGTCATTTCACACATCTCATTTCTTGTCACTGTAATCACCAAGCATCAAATCATCCTGAGGTTCCCATGGACACATCTGAACAACCCACAGATACCCTGGTCTGGAAGGGAGAGCACTCATTTTAAATCCCACTGCCACAATTATTGTCTCCTCACTCTACAGCATGTAGCGTTTAACCATGCCAGAGCACCGGTCACAGTCCCCACTGAATACCAAGACATTAAGGATGTGTTCAGCAAAACCAAGGAAAGCTGCCAGCCACAACTTTCTCTATATGATTGCACCATTGAACACTTTTGTGGAGAAATAAGAGGTTGATCTTTGCCACTGCATTTACTCCAGGGGACTAAATCAAATCGCAGTGAAGTACTGGTATCTCCTGCTGTTAGTACTTCAGCACCGAAACAGCTCCTCTCTACAAAAATCTGTAAGGTTTATCTAATAAGCGCATTTAATTTGGCTTTAAGCCCCACCTCTGGCCACTACATATATGGCGTCATGCCATATTGGCTCTTGTGAACCCCATCTGTATATCTAGTCCTTATCAATCACATAATTCATAAGTGGCATGCTTGAACATTTCATCAATGTCTATTTTGAGAAAATCTTAATTTACTGCCCATCCTGTGATACTCACATCTTCCATGTTTGGTAAGCTCTCACAAGATTTCCCAAGAATCAAATATTTGTAGAAAGGGGAAAGAATATTAATTTCATGTTTACTAAATCTCCTTCCTGGGCTACAATCTTATTTGGAACAGAACAAGGTGTTCGCCACCACAACCTGCCGTATTCCCAAGACTGTGAAGGATCTGCAGTGCATTTTTGGCTTCACAAACTTCTACCAGTGATTCATTCCCTTTGTGCACCCTCTCCTCCATGTGGCTCCATGTAAGACATATACAGTAGCTTCCTTTATGTACCCTATTAACTCCCTTCTCACAAAGGGAGCTATGTTTTTTACATGGTGGAGCCATGCAGCCAAAGAAGCTTTCAATAAGTTCATGGAAGCATTTACCATAGCCCCTATACTTAAGCACTCAAACTCAGTGGTCGGTGAAAGTCGTGCTTTCATAACGGGAGCGGGAGCAGCAATTAAGGGACAAATCAAAACTTCATCCAGTCGCATTGTTCTCTAATACGCTACTTCTAGCCAAGCAGTTTTATGATTCCAGGAACCAATGACTGATACAATTAAGATGAAGTAATGAATTACTTTTTAAAGTAATGTCATCACTGATTAGAGGGAGCAAAATATTATGTCACTGACTTCACTGACCACAAGAGTATAGAATATTGCAAAACAGAAAAAAATAATTCAACCCTTGACCTTATTCTTTATCAGGTTCTATAACACCCTTTTTCATGACACCTTATTTCTCTGCCCTGTTTAGTCAGTGCCTTTCAAGCAGCACAACCACATGTTCTGCTTCTTTGGATTCCTGGAGTACAAGGCACATACTGTAGATTTTAATAGGGTTTGACAATCAGCCTCATACTGTATCATGATACAATCCACAGACTAATGGGAGCACCCTTTCCTGAACATTTTAGTTTTCCCCACTTCAGATTTAAAAAATGCTGATAACAGCTGATTAGTTTAATTAAGTGAACTTTGAGCTAAAAAAAAAAAAAGTTTTTTTAAGGCAGGAGGTCTTCCAGGACCAGGGTTGGGAACCCCTGACCTATGCCACTCAGCTACCCGACTCCAATCCAATGCATGCTTGGACACCAGCCCACCCCCCATTCTTCTAGACTGGCAATCCCACTGACTCACCACCAGTGGGAATGAGTGGTTTCTAAAGAGTGAAATGGTGTAGAACATACACTGATAATTTGTACAATTGGCCCAAACAAGGAAATTGTGTATAGACATTGAGGGTAGAACCACAACACCAACTTGATAAAAGAATACTCTGGCCCTGTGAAAATTGAACCCCAGGTACCCTGGCCAATACAGATCCTTGGACAGATTACCAGAGTCACCCGTAGACTCAATTTACCACAGCACTGCCAGATAGCATCCTTCTTCCATGTGTCAAGTTTAAAATCCTGGAATAGCTGGACATCTAGTCACTGACATTCCCACTAACAACACCAGAAACACTGGACAACACTGGACAAATTGCCTACAGACATTAGACATGATTTTTCAGCACACAACATGGCCTACAAATATAGACCCTGAAGACTACACCAGCCCTCACAAATTCTTTTTTTGAATTCTGTTCATAGGTACCTGATTACTAATCACACTTAACTGAACTCAATCACCTCCACACAGTATTAAACAACCCCCCCCCACCTAAACAATTTGCAAAGTAACTGCTCTGGTCTCATGACCGACTCTCAAGCCATTTGTTTATGTGTTTAGTTATTTTGATTTATGAATTAGCTTATTACTCTGTTTATGATTTCTTTAATGTGTAGGATTTGTCTGCCTGTAATAATAATAATAATAATAATAATAATAATAATAATATTATTATTATTATTATTAGTAGTAGTAGTAGTAGTAGTAGTACTGTAGTATTAAGAAACCAAATTTGACTTTGCATCCAACCCAGTCTTTGTTACATGACAGTTACCCATTCAAGGTCATTATAGAAACTCAATATAATTATCACAGAAAAAGAAAACATAGCTCTACTATTAAACTAGTATACTGTAAGGCTTTATAATTTTACAAGACCTAGACACACTGAACTAAAAGAAATGCCAGCTAAAAAACTGGGGATTTAGACCATACTTGGAGCTTTTCAAATACCTTAAAGGTCAAAGGGACAAAAAAAAAGAGAAGAAAAGGGAAGTGTGTAAAAGACTCCTGCATTATCGTGCACACAGTCAGTCTCAGCAAACTATTCACAAACCACACAGGCAGTTTCCACAGTGCTTTTGCATTTAAGCCAATTCACATCCTGCTCAGTGTGATACACCATGAACAACAGGGAAAATCAATAGGCTTACTCAAAGTGTTTAAAACACCCGTGAGATCAGCTGAGGTTACAAAAAAAATCTGCTGGAAAAGTGTATGCAGTAACATTGGATCATCAAAGTGAGTAAACCGTCTGGTTCACTATGGTTTGAGTTCATATTAACACCGAAATCTATGATGGCGATGGGACAGATATTTTTTTCTCCACAGAAACAAATGCATTATATGTGTTAATAAATTTTAATGCAGACAAACAGGGTAGCCTATAGTAAATCGAATGTTTTGATATATTAATCTTAATGGCTTTTCTGTTGCATTGCAGATGAAAGATGGCATTGCAATAAATGCATATACGGCACTGCAGTACAGGAGAGTTTATTAACTGATTCATTATAATCAGTCCTTGAACTAAATGGACCATTTGTTGCAATGTGGGATTTGCTTGTATTGATCCAGGTTGTGCATTGAATGAGCAACAAGGTGCTGCAGTGTTTGGCCCAGAGGTATGTGTATGTGTTTATCTTAAACATTTATGGCAAATGCTCCTAGCACATAAATTGTTATTTAACGATTATTGTTTAGAATGTTTTAGTTTGAGAGGCATATGCAGTGACTTACGGTTCTACGGCACCAGGATAAGAGCAAAGAGGCTTTGAGAATTGCTTGTCATGAATCAATTGCCATTCCCTGCATGCCACTTTAGATTAGCTCAGAATGACTGCAGAGAGTCAGGCTGGATCTTACTAGGATGATGAAAGGCAATTAAAATGATCCTCCCAATGGAAAGTATATACAGCATCCCGCATGTGTATATAATATTCACTAGACAGCTTAATAGACAGAAATGCAATAGATTTCAGAATTATTTCCACTCTTATGGGTTGCAAAATTATTTCATAAATAAGAAAACGTAACGCACAATGGCACATACTATAAACATAATGCACAACAATATAAAGATGATTGTTTAATTAAACAATAGAAGAAAGTAGAAGCCCACCCTATAACAACAATCCATGCCAAAGGTAAGTAGTACTGTTTTCCTTGTGTTGGAAATGTTTTCTGAGTGGCACAACAGAGGAGTATTTTCCCTGTGTTCTGGAGATTCTGGGTAAAAATTCTAATCAAGTGAGTCTAGCCAATTGTGGGCATCTCTAAGCTTATGCATAGGGGAGGTAACACTTTCCTTCAAGTGTCTTAAGGTGCCCTGTGGTCCAGAATAAGCATCTGTTTGCCCCACCATCCCGGGTTGATAGCAGGCGTGTGATCGGAGATCATTAGCTCGCAGATGACAAGTCAAAATATGGAACAAATCAATAAAATTTTTTCGTTCAAGATATTATATTAGGCATGCAACTAAACATGAACACATAATTAATTAGTAGCTTATTAATAGCTCCCATGAGATGGGAAAAAAGAAATCACATGCGATTGTTGTAACATTCATGAAAGCATGAGTGAGAATTTGAATCCCCCATGGGCCAAAGAATAGACACATTTATTAATGAGAGTCATTGTGCGATGCATTTATAGCATCCATTGCCCTTTGTAACTGATTTGTGGGATAGCTTGAAATCAAAGCAGGAACAAGTACATCTCTATCTGTTATTGCAAAGTCAAGTGATGTCTATCATAGCATAGGTAAAGGAAAAAATGTTGTATATATATATATATATATATTTGTAACACAAATGTAGCATCATTTATTATTTACAATATTGATATTGGTGCTAGTTCAGCTTCAGTAATCACTTTATCCTGAATCCTGATCAAGGTCATGGTGGATCTAGTGTCTATCCTGGGAATTCTGGGCATACACACACACACACACACTGTGACAATTTTGCATAGCCAATCTGCCATTAGTAACACAGTAAAAGACAAGAAGAACTGAATACAGAGCCCAGTGCACTATAGTGCTGTCTGATGCTTATTCATGCGTTAATTTCTATCAGGTTTCCAGGATCTACCTTCAATAGTTTGAAATTGTAACTATTATTTCAAAAGTTAGGCAGCCACATTTTAATCTAACTAAAACACTTTGCTGAATTAACAAAGCAATCCAAAGATGAGTCTAAGAAAGCACAGTGGTGTGCTGCAAGTAACATATCTTGAAACTTTATATCCAAGGAAATAATGTGAATGAAAACTTTACCATTATTAATATTAGCAATATTTTGAAGTAAGTTATATTGTACTGTATATAATAGAGTCAGTTCCATTATCAAGGACTAGTTTTCAATTAAAGTAAATAGTTTCTGCCATCTAGTGTAAGACTTAGGAATTACTGCATTAAAAATCTGCTCAGCATAACACAACATGGAATGAGAATAAGGGATTTCATGTGGAAATAGACCCTGAATATGATACCAGTATGTTTCAGGGCACCATGCATACATGCATTCACACACACACAAGTAATTTATCTCAGCCAGTCCGGCTACTGGCATGTTTTTACAAAATGGGAGAAAACCAGACCTTGAGGTAACCCAGGCTCGGGATCAAATCTACATCAGTGAAATGTAGAGCTCAGAGCCCACTGCAGTCATTCCCATGAACATTCAGCAAGTGGAATGCCTGATTCTTGAAAATCAACGAATAATTTGTCCCCACTGCAGAAGAGACACATCATTCTGTGGAACTGTATACAGTGCACAATAATTCATGAACTTAACTGGGAGTTATTGCCACAACCCTAATAGAGTCCTAACCTTAATCTAAGTGTTTTTTTAAATGTTTGGGCCATTTAAGGAGCTCCTGGGAGGCCAGGGTTTCAGACATGAAGCAGACAATCCACTCATGGCTGCAGTGTACTAAGAAAATTTTCTACCTTGATGGTATGCAATCTCTAGTGAAATGCTGGGATAAGTGCATTAGTGTAGCAGGGGATTATATAAAGAAATAAAGCTATTCATACAATTATACAACTGTGTTGTATAATTCTGCACCGTCAGAAGTTGCAGTTTCACTTTACTGCCCTTCAAACATGCTTAAAATCAGTCAAATTATCTGTCAATAGATGAAAGAAAATTGGTTTTACATACAGTACTGTATGTCACAGCATGTCTAGAAATAGGTTGAATAATCTGATTTGTTTCTGTTTGTAATCTTACACCAAGAAATTGTAGACAAATTTGAATGTATTCAAGATATGGTAACTCAAACTTTTCTTATTTTTTTTAATGCCATTTTTTGTACCAGTGTTAAACAGCCACTCTTGGGATGTATAAAATTAGTGAATTTTATTCAAAATGCTTTAATAATATTCTTGCAAGGCCGTGGGCATTTGTGGCTTTGTGCTGATAATTGACAGAAATACACTTATTATGACTATAATGACCAGATCTTGCCTCATTTCTGTTAAGGGAAAGAAACTGAAATAGTGGTAAGTTTTTTTTTTATTATTATAGCTCAAAAGTATCAATAAGTAACATTAAAAAGTTTATTTTGTGATCCTTTTTTAAAGAAAATGACTTTTACAGTATATACAGTATGTTATATAGTATATGCCTTAAATTTGATTAAAAGGAGCAAAGTTGACTGTGAGGAATTGGACTACTGGGGGAACCCTAATGTACTGCATATTTGGTGATCTATTTAAGGGTGACAGATAGGTACCACAGAGTACAGGTACAGTGTATAAGCAAAACAGTTTCTACTTTGGAAGCAAGTGTTAGTCAGTACTCAAGACAGTACTGGTGTAGTCAGTCAGATTCTAAGCCATAAAAGCCATATTTAAGATGAGGTACTGGAAAAGTGTTGAGAAGGTGAAGTATGCTCATGGAGATGTTCACAAATATCCATATGTGTCATTTAAAATCATACATGAGCTCAATTTGCTTAAAACAATCGTGATACAGTAGTGTCTACCTTTCTCCAAACAAGTAATTTTGGCTGGGATTTTGTTTCATCTGGTACTGACTTAAGACTTGGTGTGTTCTGGCAAGTATTCTCTTGTGCGATTTGCACAGCCTTGGCAACAGGCGTGGTACCTGGGTCGGATGAGTGGTGAGGACCTTGAAATGGAGAAACTGTAGACCAGTTGTTGGTCCCAAAAAATATAATTCAAAGGTTGGCCACCTTAGGGTGAATGAACACCACACCAGTTAATGGCCTATGTTTGTTGCTTTCGCATTTAAAGTTATGTACATGTTTGGAGCATGTCTTAAAATGCTGCTGTCAATTAAGCAACAACCCCAATCATGTAGTTGCACCATTTGGCAAAATTGAGATTGCCTTAAATGTAAATATATATAAACATATAAGTCCATCCAACCAGTCAGCATAAAAATATCAATTAGTTGACAATTAGTTGAATTAGAATATCAATAAGTTGTCAAACATTTCAGTGAAGAGAATGGCTGAATATAGTCCGAGTAAGTGAGGATCCTAGATACGATCCTCTGAATTTATTTCATATCCCTGCCATAAACTTTACGAACTACTAGGAATTTAGGTGATATACTATGAGCTTGTACCACTACCAGACGCATAGGTTTTAAGGATATGAATTGAAAGTTCATACACAGTCATAAACAAAAATTGGAATAAATGGTTGGAATGCTTATTTTTGTTTAGTCCAAGGAGTTCAAGCTGAACTTTATGATGTGTTGTATGCAGCCAACTCTCTTGCCTGAGGACAAAAGAAAAAACACCTCAGGAAAAAATTGGAGAAATTATTAGCATGGGAGTTAGAGAATAGTCCACAGTATCTGGAACGGCTCCATTGTGCTCATGCCCAAGGATTTCTGGGTGCATTTCCACAAGAAGAATGATGCTCCGAAAGTCTGATTAGCATTCGCTTATCCACTGCCTCTTACTGATAAAGTCCTGGAATGGCTGAACATGTCTTGTTTTGTATTCAGCCCTGGATTTGACCAAGAGCTATTTGCAGATTCCCTTGCTGTTGGAGTCCAAGGCAAAACTGACTTGGACTTGGTTTATTCAAATTATGGAATATAAATGTCAATTAATACATTCTATGGTCCCACTGTACATTCTAGGGATGATTCTAGAATTTTAGGATTGGGTCTTTGGATATCTAAAGAGAATCATGTAGTGGCTTGATATTAATATATTACTGGTAATAATAATTATTATTTTATTATTAGGGTTTCTTTCAGTTGTTCAGTTCACTGTCCTTAAAACAGTGGTAAATATAGCATAGAGCACAAATTCAGAATCAGAAACTGACTATTAATATTAATAAGAGCGTGTGCCATGTGCCTGAATGAAAATGTAAATGTATTTATACTGCAGTTGCAACCCACCCACAATCCAATTCGTTCACAATAGTGTGATTAAAGACATTTCACTTCTACACCTGTGTAAAAGTGAAGTGATGCCTAGTATGTTAAAGGTTGTTAACTGTGAGCATTATCAGTGTTTTGAGTTTTTATATCAAAACAAAGTTATTAACTGTTCAGTAATGGAAATGTGAGTGAAAAACCGTTTATGCAATTGCATACTTTGGGCTAAACAACAAGACCATACACATCCAGAGTGATTTTCAGATGAGCAAGGCTCCAAGTGGTGCATCAGGTTGTATAACTGATCCGGGGGATGTACATTGTGCACACAGGGTCTACAACAGAGCCTTATGAAGCACCAAATTTTACTTGAGCATGCACAGAGAACCCACGATTTACACATTTAGGCATTTGGCAGACGCTCTTATCCAGAGCGACTTACAAAAAGTGTTTTAAAGTTTACATCACTGGATAGATATTTACACTGGGTTAACTAGGTTAATAGCTAAGTGCAAAACTGGGAAGAAGGTTTTTTTTTTTTTTTTTTTACACCTACAACCTGATAACGATCTGTTAAATAAGACTTGAGTCAGAAGACGACCAATGCCTTGATACCACAAACCGACTCAAGTCAATACAAAGGTAAAGGTTGCCAGTGCCAAATAATTTTTGGCATGTTTCATTACAGCCTTTGTTTGGGCTGGGTGGTGTGGTTATTTAGCAGATGGAGGTTAGCGTGAGTCTGCACTGCAAATGAGGTGTTTGAACACACGCTGAGCAGTTAATAACAAACTAACGCTGCACACTGATGACTGTTGTGCACACTTATGTGATTTCTCTCTTTCTCTCACACTCCCTGAGCAGTTCGACAGAGTCTGTGTGACCCTCAGCAGAGCAAAGCAGTAAGAGCCAAGAGAGCTGGACAGTTTCAAAGTTATTTAATTTTTTAATATGTGGCGTTGCTGATTGATGGCTTTGAGGTCAACATACTGCCCTTGCCACATAAATCATTCAGTGTCATTGTAACATTATTGTAGCTAGTCAGTTAGCAGTCCTAATACATAATTCCTAACATGACTATTATTATTTTGTACAGTATTTTGCTGTAGATCTTTATACCATACATATACCATGCTAATTTATAACCATTTTGCTATCAATATCACTATTACTATCAATATGGATTACCGTTATGAAATAAAATATATAAATTTAATTTATACAAAAAAATATTTACAATGAGGATATATATCCTTTCTTGTACCAATTGAAAGGATATATACGTCCATATATATATATATATATACGTATATATCCTTTCAATTGGTAGTGGAGTAAGACTAAGAGTGTTCTATTGGATAGTATAACGTTGTCTCCCTCCGCTGGTGGTAATAAAAAATGCACAAAAGCAAAAATGCATACAGGACATTTGGATCTCATTAACTTTTATTACGAAAAGGATCATAATGTCAACTTTACTTTCCCATTTTATTTATTGTCCTTATAATGCAAAGCAGTTGACCAATTTGACGTAAGGAGAATGATGAAGATGGAAACAGTCCCTGATCAGTAAGTATAAAGGTAGCTCCATGTATTTAAACTTAGAAGTAATTATTTATTCTGCACATTAGTGCTGTGTGTTAAATGGACCAGTTAGGGTGAGGGTGCGACTGATTTCTTTTCTTTAGCATATTTTTTAGGGTATTTTATGTGCATTCCACACATTTTCTTGTGATGTCCAAAATTGAATAGGTACAGTTTAATCTCTTTTGACTAATATATTACAATATTACACAACAGGTACTATAATACAAATGAATATGTGCAAAAAAATGTTAGGGCTAAAACACTTATGAGAAACTATGTCTACTTTATCGACTATTACAAGACATTATTTGAAGCACATGTAGATAATATTACCAGGACAGCATTCTTTCACCTCAGAAATATTGCCAGGATAAGAAATATATTGTCACCAAATGATGCAGAAAAACTAGTTCATGCTTTTATCAC
>JAOVVA010000052.1:10917196-10929103 GCA_028565275.1 Leiocassis micropogon | reverse complement strand
CATTTTGTGTGACAAACATGCAAAAGAATAAGAAATCAGGAAGGGGGCAAATAGTTTTTCACACCACTGTATGTACTTTTTTTTATTTTATTATTAGATTAGTTTTGCATTACTGCTATGATGTATTGCCAGCAGACTCACTTTTTTGTCCAGGCCATAAGCGATGGCGGCTGCAGTTGGTTCGTTGATGATCCGAAGGATGTTTAATCCAGAAATGGTCCCTGCATCTTTTGTAGCTTGTCTCTGAGAGTCATTGAAATATGCAGGTACTGTAATGACTGCATTCGTGACGGGCTATGAGGGAAAATATTGGAGCAGTTAAAACAATCTTATCTAAAACTTTCCAGTCAAGGACAAATGTTTCATGTACAGTCAAAACATGTGTATGCATTGCTAATGTTTACATGATACACACAGGCTAACAACTCCAGTACATGCTTTGTGACCCTAAGCCAATAAAGAAAGGGAAGATACATTTTCTAGAACAATTAAACATGTTTATAACCAAAGCAAAAGTAATAACACCAAAAAATAGTGTTTTCACCTTTCCAAGATAAGCTTCTGCAATTTCTTTCATCTTTACAAGCACCATTGAGGAGATCTCCTCTGGAAAAAATGTTTTGATCTCTCCTTTGTATTCAACTTGAACTTTAGGGCGTGAGGCATCGTTGATAACTTTGAAGGGCCAGTGTTTCATATCAGACTGAACAACCGAATCATCAAATCGTCGTCCAATCAGCCTTTTTGCATCTGCACATGGAAACCAGGATGAAGACGTACACAAGGTCCAAATGAAGTATCAATTCACACATATGAGGGGCATTCAAGTGAAACTGGGACCTTTTGCTTGTGCAGAATAACAGAACACAGTTTTTCCTCCCATACCCATCTCTACATAATCCCCTGCGACACTATTGCAATTATCCTATTTTTTAAGTTTCCACAGGTATCTTGTATATTACAGGAACTTGGCTGTGAGTTACCACATCACTCATACATTCCTGACATGGCAACAACTGATTTCTACCCGTTTGGTCCACTAAAGGAGTTCCTGGGAGGCCTGCATTTCAAATGTGAAGCATACAGTCCATAATACTGATGCCTGATAATATTATAATATGATATATTTTTTTATATAAATATAATATACATCAAACTATTTTTATTTTTCTGAAGTGTGTATACATTTATGGCTGACTCCGCATAGATAGATAGATGATCTGTTTTACTCTCATAACTGTGTTCTGCACAATCAATTGTTCCAGTTTGACTGGCACTTGACGTCCCTTATAGAAATTTGTGACAAAGTTACAAGCTTACCAAACACTGTGTTGGTAGGATTCAGAGCAACTTGATTTTTGGCGGCATCTCCAATTAGTCGCTCTGTGTCGGTGAAGGCAACATAACTGGGCGTGGTCCGATTACCCTGGTCATTGGCAATGATTTCAACTTTGCCATGCTGAAACACACCGACACAAGAGTATGTGGTGCCAAGGTCAATCCCAACTGCTGGTCCCTTTGACATGGTTTCTGCTTCCTGCAAATATTCAAAAAAAAAGTGTACCATTTACTAATTTGTTCAATATATATTCTCCTCCTCTAAATCAGACTCCCCCCCCTTCTCACTGTATAGTGTCAGAGAGAGTGATCTAATGGTCTTTTTTCATACACTGGCACTTGTGCTTACTTTCATTATCCAGCACCTGTTCAGTTGATCTCTTAACAGACCTCAGCTGTCTGTGTGGCCTAAAGAGTCTTCAGCAGTCACAGAAATAATTAATCTTCATTTTTCATACACAAAGGCCAGAGTTGAAAAGGCTATGTATAGGCTGTTGTTTCTTATAATAAAAAAGAGGTTATCCGCGTACATCCACCTAATGATTATCTTGTAATCAAATGAAGATTTATTATTACCTCACAGTATGTCATAAAAGTTGACGATGACGCTAAGAACAGGGATAAGAAGAAATTAACAAAAACTATTTTCCTGCTGCCACATTGGCATAGTTTCACTTCGAAGTAAAAAGACTGCTCCTTCTCTAAAGTCCTTCTTTAGCACCGACGGGAATCATTTCTGCAAACATTAAGTTACATAACAGCATATGGGAGTGTCCTGGAAGCCTTGTATGGGCAGATTTCGAAACAATCATGAATGCCTGCTAGAACATTCTGCATGTTTTGGCACAAACTCACGCCGACTCAATACTCCCAGTGCAAAACTATCCAACACTTCAGTCATGAAAAAACAAGTTCTAGAAAATTCTTATGAATGTAAGACGTACATCTCTATAAAGTTTAAACTCGGGCAAACTACCTTAATTCAAAAGTATTTATTAACGTACACATGAGCAGACCTTTCGGTTTCACAAACCTAGTTAGAGCCAATTTTTAAAAGATTAACTGACAGCTGTCCTTGCCTGATATGACGCTTCAGAGTTCGCCTCTTGTCAGGTACTTGTTCCCGCTGTCACTGCGGTGCACGACGGCTTCAGCAAATTTACTGGCTACGCGCGCAGCCGTATCTTTTATACCGCCTGCTGGATTCCGTTACTAACGCCCATAGAACAATCCAGAACATGGAGGGTGGGATGCAGCCAATCAGAATCGAGAACCCAAAACTCCTCCGGCCAATCAGAAACGCGTGTCTGTATCACGCTCACTTCATACCACAAACGGAAGAAACAGTGAACTTCTTCTAGAAGTGACCTCACGTTATATTTAAGGCTATTTCATTAAGGCACTAACAATATCGAAATAAACATTTAAAAGTAGATAAAAATGGTTTCAATAAATTTTAAACCACTCTGCAATATCAGTGTATGTGTTTTTTGTGATAAATTACTGTATGACTTTACCACATAAAAGTTTACCACTTCTGTACTGCTTCCATGCAAATGTTTTCTTATAATAACGTGAATGTAATAGTACAGTGTGTCTAACAGCAAACTCTTTTATTTCTAAAGAGCTACAGGAGCATGCTGAAGATTTATTCAGGCTGTGAGCCAAGTTCTTGAAACACTCCGTCTGCTGTTTGGATAAGAATGGGAAGAACTGTCTAGAACTCCACAATGCGGGTGTGAGAAGTAACAAGGCAATCTAAGAGGCTGACTAAAAATAGACGCTACTGTACTGAATAACATGCTGTACTAGGCTCTATCTACTACCATGCATGTATTTAACACTGTTGTATAAAATTGGCCACTTTAATAGGAGCATCTGAACACCTGCTCAATCATGCAGTTATTCAGTTAGACAGTTATATGACAGCAATACACTGCCTGAGGTTGTGCAGACACAAGTGAATAACTTTTAAGACTTTTAAGTATTTCAGAAACTGCTGATTATAAGCATGTCTAGAGTTTACAAAAACTGTTATGAAAAACAAACAAACAAAAAAAGTTCTGCAGATGGGAATGTCCTTTTGATTAGGGCGTTCAGAATTTTTTCTCAGCTTTATACAAGAGTAAGTAAAAAATTATCATAATTTAAGCATAATTTTAAACTAACTAACAGTAAAACTTCTGTTGACCTTATCAGAGCTTTCCTAACTAGCTATCCAAGGGCGTGGTGATCTTGCATGACAATGCACGTCCACACACTTCTGCCCACACTGTCGACGCGCTACAAAATCTTTATTTAGAGGTGCATATATAAGCAATCAATCTATCAGTTCAATCAATCTATAACTGTCAACTGTCAAGAAACACCTATTTGTCATATTTTCCAATATTAATGATCTAATTAATAATCTATAGTATTAATGATGTTCTACATTTGTTTAACACATTAGATGTGAAAATCAGGAGACAAAAGCTAACATTATCTTATTATCTTTTATCTTACAATTATTAAATGTCTTCACCGTATAGCAAAAAATATTTTGCCTTGCCATTCCATAGCTCTTAGAGGTACTGTATGCAGTGTATATTAAAATAATATCATGAAAAAGTAGCATTTTTTATTCAAAAAGTGACAATAATATATTCTAGATTCATTACATGTACACTACTTGTCAAAATAATTTTAACTAGTATTGCATTAGGTAACTAATTAACAAAAACAACAACCACAATTAGTTGTTATTTTAAGATACAAAGGTCAGCTGTTCTGGGATATTTCTTGTAAGAACAGTATTGTCAAGTGCATTTGCAAAATTCAGTTGCCAAGAAAACAAGACTTACCTCAGAAAAGAAATTAATTAATTACCAGAGTTACCAGCTGCAAAAATCACCAATTAACAGCACCTCAGTTTAGAGCCGTTACATTCAAAGGAGATTATTGCATATTTTGGATGCCTTCCGCATTGTTTTACAATGTAGAAAGAAATAAAAGATCATGCAATGTGAAGGTGTTAAGAAGGTGTGTCCAAACTTTCGCTGTGTAAAGTGAAAGATTTTACTTAAATTATATTTGTTTTAATTCCAATTATTGGCTTGCAGTTCATAAAATTAAAAAAAATTCAGCATCTCAAACTATTTTAATATTTTCTCAGATCAACCGGAAAAGGATGTCCAATACAACTTGTGAAATGTACATAAGTTACTTTATGCACTCAATACTTGGTCAGGGTTGCTTTACCATGAATTATTGCATCAGTGCAGTCTGGCATGGAGGCGATGAGCATGAGGCACTGCTGAGGCATTATTGAGGACAAGGCTGCTTAAATAGCAGCCTTTATATCACCTGTACTGTTGAGTTGGGTGTTTGTCATCTTCGTCTTGTAGATTCTCTATGGAGTTCAGATCAGGCAAGTTGGCTGGCCAATCAAGCACAGTAGTATCATGATTAGTAGACCAGTTAGTGTTAGTTTTGGCACAGTGGGCAGGTGCTAACTTCTGCTGGAAAAGGAAATTGGCATCTCCATAAAGTTTGTCAGCAGGTGTAAATGTGAAAACCTATTGATTGGCAACTGTGTTGAGTTTGGACTAAGTACTGTGGACCAACACCAACAAAAGACATAACAACCCAAACCTTCACAGACAGAGGGAAATCACAGTTGACTACAAGCAACTTAGATTCTTAGTTTCCCCTCCACTTTTCCTGCAGACTTTGCGACCATGATTTCCAAACTTAAGGAAATATTTACTTTTATCTGAAAAAAGGACATTAAAACACGGAGGAGTGGTTCATCTTTTTTTCTCCTTACCCCACGTAAGATGCTTCTGACATTGTATCAGATTCAGGATCCTAGGAAAGCAACAGTTGTATCCCATTTCCTGACGACATCTGTGCATGCTGGCTCTTGATGCACTGACACAAGCCTCACTCCACTCCTTGTGAAGCAAGTTCTTGAATTTGCTTTGCTTGACAACCAATCTTCTTAAGGCTGTGGTCATCCCTGTTGCTTGTGCACCTTTTCCTACCACACTTTTCCTTTCCAGTCAAATTTCCATGAATATGCTTCAATACATGCATGGAGTTTGCATGTTATCCTCCCACCCACTGTAGACAGGATAAAGCGATATAGACAATAAGTGAGAAAGTGAGTGCTAAGGAATAGACTGAAGGATAAAATGCTTTATACAGTATACTGTATGGCTAGTAATTTACTCAAACTTGCAATGAAATATTCTAATGTTTTGATGTACAGAAGTTTTTATTTTCATGAGCTGTAAGCTGTAATCATCCTCAAAATTAAACCATGAAATAAAAAAGGCTTAAAATATTTCACTTCATATTTAGTCAATCAATAATATTTGAGTTTCACTTTTTGAATTAAATTACAAAAAAATATTTTCCACAATATTCATATTTTTTGAGTTGTACTTCAAGTGGAAAACAAGTGATATCTTATAATAAGGGAAGACGAGTAAAGGATGGGAAAAGATGTTTTGGTGCACTGCATGGCTTGGGTGAGCAGTGCAGAGTTGTCAATGCCAGAGTTGTCAGTGCCAGAGTTGTCAATGCCAGCGCCAGAGGTGTGCAAATGTGTGGGAATAAGGCTACTAACTTCACAAAAAAATGGTATTGGCATTGATATATTTCTGCACTTACTGGACTACTGCATGTGGTTGTTGATAGGTCCACAGCGATTATTTCGGGTGAGGGTCGAATTGTGGTCTGGGGCCTCCTCAGAGATGTTTGCAAGGGCAGGGCATATCACAAAGACAGGCATGGATATTTGATTCAGATAAAAAAACAGATATATATACAACTACACGAACTGCCATTGTCTACCAACACTAATATACATACAAAAAGGAATGCAGGTGATTGTTACTACCTCGGGTTGTTAGAAGTAGGAAAATAAAACCTGCTTTTTAGGAAAACTCCCCAGGCTGATATTTGAATACTCCCCTTTTTTGCTGGATTGTTCTTGTTGTCAGTTGTTGTCACTGAAAGGATGTAGTGGACATGGATCACTCACAGGGCATTCAAAGATTCAGTTGTTGAAGTTGAATGATGTTGAAGTAAGAATTTGCTTATGGAATCCAAAGCACAAAATGAGATCAACATTCCCATTCATTCTCTGCTTAGAAATTAATAATACTATCTGTCAACATACATTGAAGCCAAAACAGGACACCATTAATATCTCTTGGGACAGTGGAAAGTATATCCAGGAACAGGCCTGCTTTCTCACAAAAGAGGTATACTGTATGCTTTGTTTAGCGGGAGTGATGAATTAAAGAAAAGCTATACAGACAACATATACTCCTGTTCACAGTAATGTGGCTTTGAACAAGAATATGTTGTTGCATATAATAGCTTCTTTTTGGGATGCCTGGAGGTACAGTATGTGAAAAATAGAGAAAAAAAAATACAGCAATATTTAGATACTAGAATTGTTTGTGTTTGTTTGAATGAACCAATGAATGAATAAATTAATGACAAATGGCTACTGTACATTTATACTACCGCTTAAAAGTTTGGGATCACTTTCTAACTCTATGGTAGTTTTTTTTTTTTTTTCATTTCTTTCTACATTGTAAAGCAAATCTGAAGGCGTCCAAAATACTCAATAATCTACTTTAAACAGTTGATATTGAGATGTATCTGCTACTCATGACCTTATAACTGCTCTATTCCAAGGTGCTGTTAATTGGTGATTTTTGAGGCTGGTAACTCTAAATGAACTTCTCATCTGCAGCAGTGATAAGTTTTGGTCTTGCTCTCCTGGGAAGGTCTCCATGAGAGCCAGTTTCATCAGAGTGCGTGCTGGGTTTTGCAAATGCACTTGACAATACTGTTCTTGTAAGAACTATTTCAGGAAGGCTGCCCTTCAATGTCTTAAAATAACAACTTTTGTTGTTGTTGTTGTTGTTGTTGTTGTTGTTGCATAATTACCTAATTCCATATGTGTTATTTCATAGTTTTGAAATCCCCAGTATTGTTCCAGAACATAGAAAATAAATCACTAAACAAAAACAAAGAAATTTGCACGCGATCCCAATCTTTTGAGCAGTAGTGTAGGTATTTTAGGTGTAAGCCCAAGTATTAATAGTTACTAAAACATGACTTATCTTATTACAATATTCTATTTTTAGAATGGTGCTATATGTACCATGACTTTACTGTGTATAATAAAACGTAAGTTAAAAAAGTTGTGTATAGTTTGTAGTCTATGTCTTGGGAAAAGTTCAAGAGGCTGCTCAAGAAATATCTAGTGCCACAAGATGGAGACAGGCAACATAGAGCAAAACTTCCCAAGCCAGTACAGAACAAATATGCACTGGAAGAATGATAGCACACCACACATTGATTGAACTTTTCAGAGGATCGTAATGATGAACCTTAATTACAGTCCAATGCAGTAATGTAATTACTGCAGACAAGCTTAAACAAGATAATTCTGTTAAAATGTTGAGTTAAAAGTTTTCCCTGTACAGTTTAAATATGGGTCCTGCTTTAGAGGGCATCACTGAAAGGTTTCATATTGCACTTGCTTTTGTGTTTTCACACCCTTCACCTCAAAGGCAGTGCTAATAAATAGGCTCACTCTGTAGGTGGAAAACAGCTATAAAGCAAAGGTGAAACTAACAGCCATATGTCTAAAAGAATTTAAGGTAAGATATTGACATGCTCTAAATATTTTACATCATATAGCATAGAAAACTAGCAAATGCACTTTGTGTTTTTTTAATTTTTTTTAATTAAATGATTAGATTTTTTAAAAGTGTTTTAGACATATTTGTTGCCCTGACCATACTGGCTCAACTAAAGTGAACTGGTAACACATCTGCTCTAGTTCTGCTCAAGACTGGTTTATTAATCTGGTTGATTAACTAATGACCACCATGAAAAACATGTGTTTTCAGGATAATGTGGAAAGCATTGCTGATGTGTGTGACTACACTAACTGTACACTCTAAGGCTCAGACAGGCTCTGCTATATGCAGTAATCACACTACCTTTAGACAAGCAGGTTAGTATCAAGCTCTACTGTTTGTTTCACATTTTTGTATTTTATTGAAAATAGTAGGATAGAATAAATAACTGGGACTTGTAATCTATACAGGGTGTCACCTGTGTAATAGGCTTTCTCACTGGAAATTGTAATGCATACAGTTTTTGTACTTGTATATCATGTGTTGTAACTTGTATGTCATGTGTAACTTGTATGTGATGCCTTATAAGGCCCAAGTTTTGTTAATACAGTTTGAATTGCATTCATATTTTACATAGAGTCCTAACACAGAAATAATTTCTGTCCCTCCAGTTAAAGGTTTCTCAAACTTTTTGGAAGCTTTGTCCTTAATCAGTGCACCCTTTAGTACAGATTTTTACAAATATAATCATAATATATAATTTTCAGACATATTAACTTTCAATCAATCAATAACTTTCTACCTTGATAGTATTAAAGGACTATTGCAATGCTGACAATAAGTGCTTTAGTATAGCAGGGGATTATATAGAGAAATAAAGGTAGTTTTCCTCTCATACCTGTGTTCCCATCAACAACAAAAAGTCCCGGTTTGACTTGAACGATTAGCTTGAACCTCATAGTATATTTCTACCACCGGATCAGTTAGGAATTACACATGGTCGTAAAACACTCCAGACATTCAGACATATTATGAATAATTGTCTCTTTTTCTTAGCTGACTGGGACATCACAGTATTATGTGGAACTGATAGTATCTATCTAAGCATCCTGCTGTGTCCAGTCTACTATGCTGGCTATAATGAATCTCTCATAGCCCTCAATGGAAAATTTAACATTCCAGCCTGCTGTGGAATTGTAGACTTGAAAGCCAGTACCCCTCTCCTGAAGTTTAATTTCTCAATATCTGCAGAGCAAATGTCCCTCTGTGACAATTCTCATGAGGTATGAACTATGAATACAATCTTTTCCCCACACATCTTACACTGGGAAAAACGGCTGTTAAAGTGGAACCAGAACTCACAACTTTTGATTTTACATATCAGTTACAAGATACAAATTAAATAAAAAATATGAAATATGCAATAAAGAGTACAGTATATTCTTCTCATTTTTATTATTGCTTCTTTTCATGTTTATTAAGGAATTTGTTATTTTTAAATAAAGTTTTATTTTACAGAATGTTTTTAAACGAACATAAGTGTTTTTTTTAGCTTACAGATGAAATGGTCACAGGCGAATTTTCTGACTCCAGAGTCCAGTTTGTGAACATTTCTGGAAGCATTGTTTCTTGGAACCCAGTCAGAGGGCCATTCACATACCAACCAAAGCTTATATATCAATTCTCCTGCTGCTACCTGCTGCAGTATTTGGTCAGCATCACTAAAGAAAATCCGTAAGTAGAGCCTCACTGTTATAATTTATGTGTATTGTAAATTAACCTATAGATATACAACTGAATATTGATTCTGCCATGTGATTGTGTGCAGGTCAGGCATGAACAGAGCTGCCCGAGAGAACAGAGGAAGTTTTATTGATGCATTGCATGTGAATCTTTTCACTGTAAGACTGCTGTTTAATTTATTCTGCATTCTTCATTGGCATGCATGATTGCAGGAGACTGTTATAGATATGGTTTTGTTTTTATTTTTAAGAATCGGCAATATACACAGCCTCTAAAAATACCCGAAAAGGGGCTATCACTGAAAACTCGGATATATGTCCAAGTTAAGGCAACAAATCTCACTAAAAGGTATTTTTTTCAGATTTAATAAAACAGTCGACCAAGTAAAAATTGCAAAAGTTGACTTTTTTTTGTGGCATTCTTTTTTTTTTTGTTCTCAACAAAATTTGTAAAGGTTGAATGTCCTGCTTGATCGCTGCTTTTCTACAACAAGCCCTTATCCAACAAGCACAGTTTATTATGATCTTTTTGTTGGGTGAGTTTGATATAAATGAAAAAAAAGAAAAATCACCTTTCTAGAAGATTTTATAACAACATTGTAAGGGCAGTTTCTTTTCACTGCAGGTGCAAACGTGATGGGCAGACAGTGGTGTATTTAAATGGGGAATCCCAAGAAGCACGCTTTTCCTTTGAGGCCTTCCACTTTGTGGAGCACCAGAATGTGACAGTCTCTACATTCTACCTGCACTGTGTCACCCGACTCTGTGAGAATTCCACCTGTCCCTCCATGCTCCCGGTAACTATATTAACACCATGTTCCACCCCTGTGGCTGTGGAAACATCTGAGTTTTGTGTGAGGTTTTAATTACATTCAATAAACTGGGACAGTGGTGGATTAGTGGGTATTTTTTCTGGGTTAGTGAATGGATGGTTTTGAGTTTAAATCCCAGGGGTGTTGCTGTAGTTTGAAAATATAGTTCAATTTTAAATGGTATTAGGAAGTTCATAGCTCCTTCTAAAAAGTTTCAAGAAAAAAAAAAAAAATGTGTGTGTTTGCACACCAAACCTCACAGAGATTAGATCACACAGGGGAATGTTGTGCAACTTGACAACGAAATAAACAGATGTAATGTGGCCCTCATTTAGGATTTAGCATTTTGCTAGACATCATTTTTGAGTACAGGCATTATTCATACACTCTTAGACTGTGATGTGGCATGAGGATTTGGTCTTACAATATAATGTTCTATATATAAGGTTCTACAGTGAAAAAGATTATTCACAAGTATGGAAAGTATACAAGACAGTTGCTAATCTTCTCAGGAGTGGACACCCCAGCACATTCACCCCAAAGTCAGACTGTTCAATCCTCAGACAAATACAAAAAAACCCAAGAGCTATATCTCAGACCCTATAGGCCTCACGAAGCATGTTAAGGTCCATGACAGCACAACATGATAGAACAGTTAGAAAAAGAATTAACAAGTTTAGTTTGTTTGGAAGGGTTGCCAGGAGAAACATCTTCTGTCTTAAAAGAACCTGGAAGCACAACTGAGGTTCACAAAACTGCATCTGAACAAACCACAAGACTTCTGAAACAATGTCCTATTACCAAATCAGACAAATGTGAAGTTGTCACACCCAGGGCCCAGACTCTCAGGCATCCTAATGGCAGAAGATTCCAATCTGTCTGCCAATTTTCATGAGTTTTTGAGCATGTTAAGACCCCCAAAGAACCCAAAATAGGGGGGTGGGGGTCGGGGGACAAGAGGGTCCTATAGTGCTTGGGCCCTAATTAGCATTTTGTAGTTGATCATTGGAATTCTCAATATTAAGTCCAAAGAGATACTGATGCTAGTGAAGAAGGACATCGTTGGGGTGGGGGGAAAATATAGATAGCAGAAACTTAAACATGGTCAAAACATCAATTTAATACATTTTTAACAACACCAAGAAGGTCCGCAAGAACATGTAAGACAACTAAAAGAGAATTCTTCAAAAAAAAAAAAAAACATTTACAACATCTAGCCAGGAACACTGTGTAGGAGGTAGGCGTATCATTGTCGAGGCTTGTCAACCAAGACGATTCTTAATGAATGTAAATTCAATTCAATTCAATTCAATTTTATTTGTATAGCGCTTTTAGCAATTGTCATTGCCGCAAAGCAGCTTTACA
>JAOVVA010000052.1:10876705-10909112 GCA_028565275.1 Leiocassis micropogon | reverse complement strand
ATCTGTGATAATTTCATTAACTATAACTGCTTTAGATGCGAGAGATCTAATATTTAACAGTCCTAGCTTCAGATCAGTAAATAGAGGTTACCACTGGGTAACCACTGGTTAGAGTTAAAGAAAGGGCCAGATTAGATGCTTATGACAGCTCTTCACATTACAGATAGATAATAGCCCAAAACATAATGCAAACACAACACAAGGCAAAGAAATTTAGAGCTAGTCACCTGACCCCAACTCTATTTAAGCATGCTTTTCACCTTTTGTTTAAAAAAAAGACCTAAAAGACCCACAAACAAGCAGCAACTAAAGGCAAAGACCAGGCAAAGCATCCCAAGGGAGAAAAAAGTATTTGGTGCAATGTTTTTGCATCCAAGTAATAAAAAATTCTGAGACAGAATGTACTCCCAGGAGAATGCTGTCTACCAGAAGCTGGAAGTAGAGTCCAAGATCTGGAAAATCTTTGGCAATGCTTGGGTAGACCTCTTTGCAGAGGCCAACTCAACTTATTGCCAATTCCGGTTCTTTTTTTTGAGAGCTGAAAAGATCACTGGCACAGGATGCACTGATGCCCAATAAAATGTGTAATATACACTTTTGGTCAAAAGCAAAAGGACAGCTGGCCACTGTAGCAATAGTGTGGTCAGGTACTGATGTTGTGCAAGAAGTCCTGGTTTGCAGCTGCCATTTTATTTCATTGGGGTTATGTTCAGGATTCTCAAGTCAACTCAAGTTCTTCCACACCAACCAATGGCGACCATGTACTTATGGACTTTATGCACAAGATTTTATGCTCACTTTATGCACAAATACATTACCCTACTAGAACAGACTTGGGCTAGGCCCATACATTCCAGTTCATTAAAATGAAATCATTTAAAGACATGTGTGTGCAATTTTGTGACAGTGTGGGGATGTCCACAGAATGTATAGATGTGATGGTCAGGTGTTCAGCTGTCCACGATAATGTAGGCCTATATCAGGAAGCATTTTTGTGAAAGAGTTTATGTGATAATTATGAGTGTGAGGTAATGTGAAGTCTATAAATAAGCAACACTGCACATTTGAAATTGTTTCCTATGTACATAATAGTTTAACCTGTTAAATCTGCTCATGATCAAATACATATACTTGTTATCATGAAATCTGGGGAGAAACAGCTCTGTATTAAGTACAGGTGAAGTTCTTGATGTCCAGATATGAATTTTCAAAACCCAGTGAAATGTCAACTTGTTTTTCAAAAACCTGCATGTTTGTTTATTTGTAGAACTGTATAAAGAATGCAAGAAGGGCACTTCAGCTGAGTCAGTACTTAAGCAATGGGCAAACTATTTCTTCAGGACCAATCAAAACCAGAACTGAAAATGGTGAGTATAACAGCTGACTTTTACTTTAATGGTGAATATTACATCTGACTTGACACTAACAGTTCAGTTTATACCAAACAAGGAATTCAATTTAAATTTCCATGATACTTACATTTTTGGAATCATTCACTTTTTGTTACCCTGAACAAAATGACCTTAAGTAAATCTTTAAATATTCCCACTTAATTCATTGCAACAATATTTTTTTCTCCAGCTACATCAACACACTCAGTTTATAAAGACTGTGTGACAGGGGTCGCCATTCTCACATGCTTGTTGAGTGTCTGCTGTATTGGGCTGGTGGTGAAGATTTGGATCTATGGGAGGTGCACATGTTCAGATTAGATGAGATTTTTTTGTTTCCAGTTTCCAGACCAGTAAACAGAACTACTTAAAAAAGAGTAATTAAGACAATATCTTTCATTTGTATGCTCTGTAACCTGAGGAGGTAATTAGGTAATTTTTGTTAAATTCTTGCTAATAATTACTGTGAAGAAACTTTACTGTACATTGTGTTGTAAAAGAAATGAGACAATAACAAAAAATACTGACAAGAAGAATATGTGTGGCTCATTTGCTTTGTGGTTTTATAGGGCACTGATGGCTCAATGGTAGGTGTTTCGTCTGCCATGCTGAAGATATGGGTTTGATTTCCAGCTTGTGCTCAAACCCCGGCCACTGGATCCAGTGCTGGTCCCAAGCCTTTGCGAAACACTGTATATTTCATATATTTATTGGATATTCCTGAAACCCAGGGCTGCCGCTAGACCCCTTTTACCAGGCACATTCCCCAGTATTTATCTGATTTGCCCCAGTAAAATCTCAAATTAGAGTTTAACAAGCACCTGCAGTGGATATAAATAATTTCAGACCTTTTTTCCACCTTCAACCAAAAGTAAAAAAACATTTATGAAATAATGTAGTTGCATAAATATGCACACCCACACTTGATTTTATTACAGCACAGTCTTTTTGGGTAGGAATTTACTAGCATGGCACCTCTTGACTTGGCAATATTTCCCCATTTTTCTTTGCAAAAATGCTCCCCTGCACTGCCCTTTTTAGATCACCTCACAGATTTTAAAGATTTTCTATTTCTAAATGTTTTATCTTTTTCTGGTGAAGCATCTTTTTGTTTAATTGGATGTATGCTTTGGATCATTGTCATGCTGAAAGATAAAGTTCCTCTCCATCTTCAGCTTTCTATCAGAAGCTTGAATTTTGACTAATACAGTTAAAACTTGGACAATTCATTCCACAACCTAAAAATATAAAATTAAAATATAAAGCACAAATAAAACAAATTAACCTGCACCTTACCTTTGAAAAGAATCCTGACAAAGCAGGGTTTCTGTTAGTGTGTGTGTGTGTGTGTGTGTGTGTGTGTGTGTGTGTGTGTGTGTGTGTGCATATGTGTGTGTTTGTGAGCGCAAATACACACGTGTATCGGTGTGGGCATGTATGTGTGTGTTTGTGAGCGCAAATACACACGTGTATCGGTGTGGGCATGTATGTGTGTGTTTGTGCCCGCACACGCATGTGTGTTTGTGTGAAGACGAGAGGAGGGGAGGAGGGAGGGAGCTACGACACATGTACAGTACTACACAGCCAGTACTTGCCAGAAATTCCTACAGCTCATTTAATGTTGCGTTAGGGCTCTTGGCAGGCTCCCTAATCGGTTTTCTTTTCATCCTTTGATCCATTTTGATCCAGGTCATTACACTTTAGCAGTATGAGGCAGTAGAGCTTTATAATCTGGTTAAAGAGAAATGTCTAAGGCTGTTGCTGAAATCATACAAACAATCTGTATTTTTTTCTCTGATAGTTTGTGATTGATACAATGAATTAGATGGGACTAAGAAAAAACACTCAAATTATACAAATACAAATTTGAAACATGCTTTTTGTTTGTCATGTCAATAAATCACATACTGTATACCCCATAACACCTGCCAACATAATAACAGCCCACAAACGTAAAAAAAAACCCTGAAAACATAGTACATTTCCAACAAACATAATAGCAGTTTCTATTACATTTAGAGGGATTTATTACATTTGTAGGAAGGCTTTTAATCTCTTACTTATAGATCCTTAAAACCTGTCCTTGTCATCGGTTACAGAAGACTTTACCATCTACAGGGGATCCAGCCAAGGTGTATACTCACTTCTGAACCAAACATATCATTTTGAACAGGATTTGTATCTTTGGTCACACAGAAGTCGATTACACAGAGTCTGGAAGAGATGCTGGAAAAAGACTGTAACCTTAAAACAAGGGAAAACATTAAAGTGCACAGTAACCAGTAATTAATTCACCAGTAACCAGAATCAATCAATTGTTTTCATCTTGATCAGCAGGAATTTCTGTCCAACTTAGATACAGTATTTCTAATTCTGCACCAATCATATTTACAATACATGCATGATCCCTTTTTCTGAAGAAAATTCTGTTGAAGGCAAGTGATCATAACCTTATTCTTTTAAAAATAATGTAATAATAATAATAATAATTACTATTATTATCATTATTATTATTATTATTATTATTATTATATGTGGCACGGTGGTGTAGTGGTTAGAAATATGTCCTAGCACCTCAGGGACGAGGATTTAAATCCTGTGTTGGGTCTGTATTGGAAGTTAAAATAAAAAAAAATCCTAGCTAAAATCCTAAAGTGGCTAAAGTTAATTTATATGTTAATGTTTTATTGCACTTGATTGGGCGTCATCATTCATACCCTACCTCTCACCCTGTGTCAACTCCTACATTTCTTGTGGTAATGACCATGATTTTAGTAAGCTGGTTAGCTAAAGTGATGTATACAGTAGCAGACAGCCAGCAGTTTGTCAACTGCATTGCAGCTGTCACTCAATTTGCCCAAGCCCCAAATTATGTTTAAAATTATGGATTAATATAATTTTAACTGATGAGTTATGTAACAATTCAAACCTTTACAGTTGTCATGAATGGTAACTTTACATATGGAGACCAAACGTTTTTTGTTTTTTTTTTGTACAAGGCTGTAAACATGTTTATTTCTATTATAAAGTTGGGCATTTTAACATGGTGCTTTATGAGGATTGGCTAACTTTTGAAGCCAGTTCCTTCTGGTCAAGAAGCTGCATGTTTTGACACTTTTGTGTTGGTTTCTTTTTTCAGAACCGGAGGTTGCTCCTTGGATATGCCAAGCCTGTATTGTTATACTGGCTTTTGACCCAGCTATTATTCTGTCGTTTTTGTGATTTCCTGGTTTGCTATATTGTTGATACCTGACCTATTTGCTCATTTTTTACGCCTTTGTATGCTCCACTGCTTTCAATAAAACCACTATTTTGCAACTGCATCCACTTATGACGCGGGGAAACCACCTTACAATGAACTGAGCAAGCCTTGGGTTTGTAATCACCGAAAGGATATAAATATGACATACAATAAACATTCAATCGCAAAATTTGGATTGTGAAAAGGTGGGATCATAGTTAGTGGAATTGGCAATATCACAGATTAAAACAATGGAAAGAATTCTTAATCTCTTATATAAAAAATATTGGAAATACTGTAACTTTTTAATACACAACAAATAATCATATAGCTAGCATAGATTAGCATATAGATAGATTAGCATAATAGATAGCATATACTGTATATTTAGTCTGTGATTCTGAACCCATCCAAGTGCAGATTACGTGCAAATTGTTATAATTGTGTGATGTAATCTATTATGGAGTAAACCACCAGACAACAGTTTACAAAAAAAAAAACCCTGATTAATGATTGTGAGCTCAGCTTTTTAAAACAAGGGGCATGCAATGGCAAATATGTGGATGGGTCTGTCTCCACTGCCATTTATATTATTTGTAGGTCTCGGTTTCCCTTACAGAAAAAAAAAACCTTTAAACAGGAAAAAAACTCTTAGAGAAAAAGTACCTTATCTTGCTGTGACCTTGACCCTGTTTGGATCAATTCTAAAGTCATATTAATGAATCTGCCCTGTTAACATGACACCATCTATTGTCAGAAGCATAATGTGTAGAATACAATAAATAAACAGTCAATAAATCAACAATTTATTTTGTGCACTTTTGATCAAAATAACACTATGTGATGACAAAGTAAGTCATACTGCTGTGAATATTTTCAAATATCATCCACACCCTAAGCTACAGGAATACAATACAATGCTTTTAAATATGTGAAATGTTTATTCACCGATTTAATGTTACTATATGATTAGAAGTGCTGAGTAATATAATTCAAACACTATTCATACTTGTAATCAAACATTTTCAAATGTTACTTCCTTGTATTTTTAGCTGTTGTCACTATTCTCAAAGGCAACACATCCTCCACCCATTCACTTGGTGAATTCATCATCCTTTGCCATAAAGCAATCTCTGTAGCAGTAGAGTCCATCCAGTCCACTTTTTCTCCATAACTTTGCCCTGTGAGAGAGATAGAAGTAAAAGGATTCTTACTAATCTCTACTCTGGAGTTACTAAAGTTACTCCAGATGATAATGATGATTATTATTAGTAGTAGTAGTAGTGGTAGTAGTAGTATAATATTATGAAAGTAGAAACACTAAATCATTAATTATGTGAAACAGAAGCTATATACAGTGAGGTCAATAAGTACTTGATCACCCTGTGCTTATTGTTAGTAGTATTGTGCCAATACTTATTGACCTCACTATATTTATCACTGATTATACAGTTTTGTGTGTAGGACCACCAGGGCATTTTGGGCACTCATCCCAGAACGATAATTCACGATCGTTTTAATTTGGTGGTAATGGCTTTGCAATGATGTTGCAAACATGTCAACTTTTGGACAGTGTTGTTTTTGAAAATTAGAATGATAAAATGTTGAGATAGCATTGAATGAATTGCCCAAATGCAACACTGTAAATACAACTTTAAAACATCAGAATTTGAACATTTGTTTGTAGCATTTATGCTGATCTCATTTGCACCCACATCCATGGTCTCCCTAAATATCTAACAGGATTTAATTTAATTTACAATTAAATTCAATTGTATTTATATACAGTGGCCATTGTCACAAAGCAGATTTACAGGATCAAAAGAAAATTAGGGAAGAGTATGAAATGTGTGAGAAAATATGTATAAATCAAAATGATCAGTTTGTCCCTGGTTTAGAATTCTAATCTGACATTGTGACAACAGCTTCTCGTACATAGCACATAAAGGTCATGTCACAAATCTCTTTGTATTGTAATGTTATCTGTTTGATTTTCTTCCCGAAAGATTATTGTGAGATGCATCTTAGCTGCCAAATTACTGAACTGTAATATAGTGTATGTTTGCAACTTGATCAGCATGTTCCCTAGTGGTTCATCCTCGTGCCATCGTTTTGGTATTAATTTAGTCTAAGGTTTTTCCATCGTTTTGGTATTAATCTAAGTCATTTTTGCAACATTGTTAGGGGCATTTGTTATCCCATTAGCATGTAGACAGCATTTTCCCAATGGCATTTCTTTAAAGGAATTCTTTCAAAAACTTTCAAAAATGAATAATACTAATATTGTACCAGTGTCCTTACATAATGTACATATAGGAGCATAGCCAGTCTTTATCTTACCATACAAAATAAATCTAGTTATTTAAAAACAGATGTAAATCTAATAAACTGATGACCATAAGGGCTCATGCTAAACTAACTTCACATCAAACAACAAGTTATATAAACCAGTGATACTGTACGTCTATACCTGTTCCCAGGCCGAGTCTCAGTCCTCCAACCAGATGATCAACCAGTCGGTCGTGATTCCACACTGCGAGCTCCACACAGGCCTCTTTCAGGTCCTCTGTCCTGAATCCATCATACACCATTGTGTGGTTAAACACAGGACTTGCTGTCTTCTTTAACACTCGTGTCTTCTGACAGCTCTTTTTGCCGGTGTCTGGCAGTACACAACTATAAAAACAAACACAAAACACGATGGGTGATTTAGGATTAATATTAGCATTAATCTTGACATAGAACTGAGATAACTAAGATAAATGTTTGTAAGTTGTTTAACGAAATGTAACATCTAAAATGGGCACTTCACCATAAATAGGCCACTTGAATTTAAATCTGTACTAAATACAACAAATTTATGAAATATATTAGTAACAAATGTGTGATTTTCAAAAAAAAAAAAAAAAAAAAGTTGTCACTTCAAGAAATCATTAGCTTTGATAGACTTTAGCTTAAATTAGGACACACAATGTTTGGTCCTATGCTCCCAGAGCCCCACTTACACAAATATGAATCTTGGAAAACACGCACGCACTCACACACACACACACACACTCAATATTGCAGAGGAATTAATTCCCCTGCAGTATGCAGATGTGCAACAGATTGCATTTTTTTTATTTGACATCTGTTACGCACTAATACATTTGGCAGGGCCCTGTATAACTGTGTATATTACACATAAATCTGTAGTCATGATTACACAATAAAGCAGAACAGTAAGAAGATGAAAGCATATATGTACATGTGTAAATATTTTATGCTCTTTGAGGACGTTACCATTTCACATATGGGTTTACAGAACCTCGGATAGAAGGAAGGTTCTTGCACTCTTTGACCCAGATGTGAATTTCACCTGATCCTAGGACTGACTTTGCTGAAACAGAGACAATTAAAAAAAGAATAAATGAAAAGACACTTCGGCACCCAAAAATAATCTTCTCATTCTGTGGACTGGTTTATTTACTTCAATGACTATATTTACTTTATTTGACATTCTCATACACACATGGCAGTGAAAGGACTGCTGGTATGATGAGCTCATCCCAGAACTCTCTGTCACAATACACCGATAGTGAACATTCTTTTAATACACTTAGAACTGCTTGGCTTTGAACAGTGCTCCTATCACCCATAACATTAAAACTGATTATTAAATATACACAGTAAACTAGTGACAGGATCATGGGCACCCAAGGCTCATCTGTGTCTGTGGGAGCAAAGGCTAGCCTGTGTGGTCCAATCCCACGGAAATGGTAAAGTAGCACAAATTCCTAAATAAAAAGTCAATATTGGTTGATGAACAAGCCTCCAACCTCTCTAGAACTCAATCAGATCAAGCATAATATCTATGGGATGCCCTGGACAATCAAGTATGATCATTTAGTCCCCATCTAGCAAAGTTTTGTTTGACACTGTCTCTAACTCATTTTTTTTTTTTTTGCTTTGATTTTGCTCATTAGGGATCTCGTTTTCTATTGAACTGCATTGTGACAGTGACTATTATGATAAACACTGTACAAATAAAACTGAATTTCATATCAATGTTAAATTAAATTAATTAATCTATTTTAGACAGTTGCTATATAGTCCACTGGAAACCTTTAGTAGACAAAGATTTTATATTTCATATATGTCACGAGTCACAAACGTATTATAAAGGGTTCAGTTCTTACAGAGGTAAGAGTGAGGTAAGAACCGTATGGCCAGTCTCATCTCTCCTCTATCATCTGTTGACAGGATACTGCCTATGTTCTGAAAGGGGAGGATGAAAGAATTTTGACATAAGACAAAACCATTTTATCTACAAAATCTGTTTAATAAAATAAAAAATATACAATGCAGTCTAAAATTCAAAAATTCATTGAAATTCTAAAACATTAATATCTGGGATTTTTTGATGAAAAAATGCATATGAAAAGAATTATTTAAAGTGCTTAAATATATTTATACAGTAATTTCCTAAAAAGGTAAAGAGCTATATCTTACCCGTGGTTTAAGAGATAAACAGTTCATCTGAGGATTTTCAAAGTCCCACTTGGAAAGATCAATCTCTGTCTCTCCCAGAAAACTGTTGCGGCCAAACGTGTCATTGTGCCAAACAGACAGGTTAAGCATCTGGGTTTTTAAGTACTCCATTCGAACTCTATACTATATGAGGTTAAATAAGAAAGTAAAATACTGTGGTTAAAATTTATAACTACGTTTCTATGTATAAAATATATGTAGCTGTGTTTTTATTGTTTGGATTGTGTGCACTTTAATTCCACCACAAATGCATCTCCTAGTGCAGTTAATGTACAGTTCTGTGTAAAAGCCTTGAGCCTCCCCTAATTTCTTCACACTTTACTTCCAAAGAGCCAGACTTTAATATATTTCTTAATGTACTCTTGAGGAATTGTTCTCTAGGTTGTCATTGGCTCTCATTTTTAATCCAGTTAGTTAAAAACATTTAACTAACTAAACCTAGGTGTAATTGATGACAGATGATCAGACCAGTGATTAGTATACTGTTGATGCTGAATGTTGGAACAGACAAAAGGGGAAAATGGGGTTGCTACTGAGGTTGTTGCATAATTGAATTTAATAAAAAATAAAGAAATGGATAGCTCAAGACCTTTTTACAGTACTATATATGTACATGTGTAAGTTATTTCATAATATTTACCCTTAGAATCTCATTATATGTTGGGTTCAAGGTCTTCTTTTTCACTGATGTTTTCCTTTTTCCCAAATTGGCAGTGTCAGGTATAAGGTAACTTTTAACATATCTAAAACAAGAGCAAGTTTGAGTAAGCATTTATTTTTGATTCACATACAGTATACACTCACTGCCCATTTTTTTAGGAACACTGGTACACATCTCTTCATTTACAGTATGCATGTATCTAATCAGCCAATCACATGGCAACAATGCAATCTCTTGGAGATACAATTCTGAGTACCAAAGTGAAAAACACCCATTGTGCTCTCCGACCAAAGGAGCAAATTCAGCCAGAGACAGGTTACCACGAAGTGTTCTTCAGACCGCAATCTTTAAGAAACTTGAACACCTCATTCATAAGATAGGTCTGAAGAGAGTGTAAAGACTATACTTCAAGTTGACAGAAAGGCTATGGTAACTCAAATGACCAGTCTTTGTAGTCTGAATTGGTTACAGGTTACCATCAGAAGACGACATGAGGTTCCAGTCCTGTCAGCCAAGAACATGAATCTAAGACCGCAATGGGTTCAGGCTTACCTAACCTACACTGATGAAGATTGCCTAGTCTTATTTAACCTTCATCTATCCAGTTTCAATGGTCCTCGATGTCTGATGTGTTGTGTTGCTCTACATCACATGATTTTCTTAATTTCATTTTCATGATTGGATAATTGCATGAATGTAGGGGTATAAGAGTTCGTATTAAAGCTAGTATATATCACTCTTAACAGAGACACTGAGGTAGTACAAACGTTGCAGACTACGCACGGGTCAGATCGATTCCTCTTCACATCTACCGCGGCCAGATTTTGGCACTGAACCACAAAGATGTGGAACTCCCTCAGCTTTTGGACATAGTTGATTGAAAATTGGATAGTTCCTTGAACATCAACATTGGCAAAATCTACACTGGAAAGGCTCAGGAAGCTCGAGCTCATCTGTGGAGATCAAACACGTGAAGAAACTGAGGGCCAGGAAAATGAGTAGTATCAATAAAACATTATGATATATTGATAGCGTAGCAACAGCACATGTAAAACACATTTATTAACCTAATTTATTAAAACATTAAGCAAACAAACCGAAGACACCGTGGGCATGCGTGAGATGTTGCTTGGTTTAGTTTGCGGGCTGCTGTATTTCCAGTACTTGCCACTGTGGGAGCTGCACTCTGAGTCACTCACATCTCCATCATTCTACATAATAAGCACAAATACATACAGTACATTTTGAACAAATGTCAGATTTTTATTGTGTGCTTGAAACTTCAGAACTAGCCTAAGCAATATTGGCATATATTATAATAATAATTAATTCTATATGATCATACTATACCTCATTCTCCAGGAATGAGGGAACCGATTTGCTGATCTTCCTCAAGTGCTCCTTATCTGAGAAGGAAGACGAGGATGGGGATGGCGTACTGGAGACTGTACGTATAAAAGAACGAAACATAAAAATGGTATTAGTTTTGTATTTGTCATGAATGCCTAATGGCAAAATGTTTTCCCAAGAAAAGAACTTCATACTTGCATAGCTGCTAGGCATGGAATCATCCACGCGCTTGCTTTTTCTAGTTTGTCCTACAAAAGAAGAGACCACATCAAAACATATTAAAACGTCAAGCTTATTCTGTGCTGCACAATGAGACATTTTACCCACCATACAGACAAAAGGGTTTAATATTACTGAAGGTGGAGATTTACAGAGTCATGACAATGAAAAGAAGACTTGTAGCTACAGATTGGTGAGAAGATATTACAGATATATAGACTGTGTTGTAATCTTTTGGCATATATTTCAACAGATCAGCTTAATTACATCTACAAAAGAAAATCCCACATGACTCATGGTATTTTGTGCCACTATTGAATACAAATAGCACTCACTTGGTAGTGCAGTAATGTCTTCAAGGCTTTTATGGTATACAGGCCTAGTGGCCGCTCGTCTCAGCACTTCCTGGACTAGGCTCACCTCAGTGGCTGCCATACATGGAAAACAGAATAAAAAAAAAACAATTCAAAAAAGTTGCAGAAAAGTAATGAGACATTTCCACCAAAGAAAAAAAACTCTGTATGAACTTACAAACTTTAAAAACTTGTATTGCTGCACAATTAATCACATACTGTATCAACTGAAACTGTAATATGGTCCTAAATTATTTAAGCATAACAGGGTGCAATTTATTATAGGTAATATACTCATAGTTAAAATTTATGAGTCTGTCATTAATTCAAATACTGGTTTAATTTTTTAAAATACTTTTCAGGTGATGACATATTGGCAAGCATCGTTTTCATGTGATCATTAGTCCAATTATTTGGTGTTAGCCTAGATAAATACAGTAAGTTTGAATACAAAATTATTTTTTACATTTAATTTAAGCATTTTTTTAATCAAATTGTGCAGTCCTAAAACCCTGTATTTTATCATGGACCCCATTATAACAATAATAGGTGGGACTAACTCATGTATTACACATACTGTACAATTGTGAAAAAATCACTGCCTGTTTGAGATCTTTTATCTTTATGAAAAGTCTTCCGTAAATGTTTATTATTAGTAGTAGTAATAGTAGTATTAATAAATGATCCATGTTAAATTGGTGTTAAAATGGGTAAAACTTATTTAAGTTTAAATTTCCCTCTATACTTTTTTACTACTATAAAAAAAAACAAAAAAAAACTACGTTTTACACAAGGAATACAAGGAATATATATATATCTGAGAAGGATAAAATATATATCCTATCTTAGGATATATGCACAAGTCCATCATCTGGGCTAAAGTGGCATGTTTACAACCCAGTAATAAGTCATTATTAAATTTTAGTTAGTGTTTAATTTTAAGCATCAAGTTTTGCGAAAAAGAAATAAGAATATCTCACAGTTTGCACTTGTACCAGAGAAGGAGTCATCTCTGTTTAATACGCTCTTAGGATTGACATCTTCATTAGCATGTGCACTGGCTCGTAGTTCCAAACTCCCTCTACTGGTGAAAAGCTCTGCGGAGTCTTGGAGTGTGTCAGCTTTTTCATAACAGCACCTCACACTATCACCTGCCTGAAATGGGGTGCAGACTATATCACTTCTCTGTTCTGTAACTTGGGGCGAACTGAACATGCCTCTATTTCCTGTGATATCCAGATAATCCTGGTAGTCTCCTGGAATAAGAGACCTGGCAAGTGGTTGAGAATCAGAATCCTCTGGAGTGCTTCTCTCACTCGCCTTATGCTTACTCGCTGTGATTTCTGGAAACTTTTTTACTTGTAAATTAGCTTCTGGTGTTTTTGTGGATGGTAAGATTGTACTTTCTGTTGTTACTTCCTGGGATTGCAAGAGTAAATCATTATCTGGAACTTCTGTGTGTAATGCAAACATGCTGGTAGCACGTCGAAGCGAATTTCCTCTTCCATGTATAGTTCCTTTCCTACTAGTTCTAGTCTGCAGTTTTGATTCTTTATTAGCCATCCATGCACTTTTAGAGGATGCTGTATCTTTTTGCTGAGGACAATGGTCTGATGTCTGCATGTCTGATTCAGTTAAAGAGGTATGCAAGTTACATGTGGTACCAGCATCCGGATGTCTGATAGCAGTTTTCTCTTGTAAAGAGAACTGGAGCCCTCTGTCTGTCTTTGGAAACAGTGCATTTCCACTATCATTTACAAACCCTTTGTCTGACTGGTTTGGGGAATCCTTTTGGTTCAAGGAATACTTTTCATCCACCACTTCAGGCTGACTCACCTGTTTCTGAAGTTTTGTATGTTTAACTTCCTGACGTAATGGGTTTTGATTTATGTTTTCAAAATTGGGTGATTGCTTGCTAGATCCTGCCCAGAAATCACGAAGCATCTTGAACTGTAAACTGTCCATACGTTCTGCTGTGACTGTCTTCTCTATTTTGTCTCGTAGAGGAATAACTGTGAAATTTGCAGTCTGTTCCTCTGATTCTGTGCCAATGGATCTAAGATCATATTCTGATTTAGTGAACCTCTTATTCAGCTTTGTACATGCCGCAGATGAGTTTGTGTCATTTGCTGCTGTTGCTTTCATATATATATTTGGTTGCAATTGCTCTTTCTCCCAGAATGATTTGAGATCTTTTATCCTTTCTGCTCTGTTGTCTTGTTGCTGTATGCCTTGCTTTACTAATGGAACTGCTTTTTGTTGCCGTGAGTCAACATCTGTTGTTGGACAATTTTGCTGTGATTCGTTTAGCTCTGTCTTTATTTTCCGATCAACCTCCTTCGTGTGTCCTTCCTCAATAGGGTGCACCTTTCCTTCAACATTTTCTTTGCTCAGGTCTTCTATCTTGGACCCAGAATCTTGTAATGATAAGGATTTGTTGCTCAAAGGTTTGGCAACATCTTTGTCTGAGGTGGTACTCAGAGCCATTATATCTTCCATTCCGTTCATATTATTCACTGGCGCTTGCATATCTTCTGCTGTATCCTTGACATTGACTTCTTTTTTATTTAAGTGATCATATGTGATGCCATTGGACTGCATCTTGTCTATATTTTTAAAGTCCTGTACTGGTAATTCATCCATTTTTTCAAGTACTAAGTATTTTGGACTTATATCAACTTTGTTTAGTTCCTTTTTATGCTCAGGCACATTCATGCCTACAATGTTTTGGTCATAATTTTTCCTTTCAGAATTTATGTTTGGTTTGCTCAGTAGCGTCCTTGGTGCCTCAGCAGTACCTCTATCCAACAGTGCCCTCAAACTGGCACTTTTTGCTGACTCACCCTCCTCAAGGTCTTCCAGTTTATGTTGAGTGGGTGTACCGTTAAGAACGCCTGTCTTGTCAGCGGTTCTGCTTTCTCCTTTTTTGCTAGCTGTCTCTAGCTCTTTTAGACTCAGTTTTTTAGGGTCCTGCAGTGTATTAGTTGTGTCCAGTGGTGAGCTGTGGCTCAATACAGTGGAAGCAAAGGATACTCCCAAACTCAATGGGTTAGGCTGACCAATCGTTTCATGAACTCCACGTGGACTCATTGAAGTTTCTTCTTTATCCAAATTTGGCTCTACTGCTACATTTCTCTCTTTTAGAAATGCATCATTCATCAGAACAGCATCCTCGTCACTATGTCTTGGAATGATCAAGTAAACATTGTTCTCTGGTATGGGTCTGAAAGTGACCTCATCTTCAAAGTCAATATCCTCAATCTTGATATCATCCTCTGTGTCTTGTATAATGTCCTCACAGTCAGGTTTGCCACTGCTCTCTGAGCTCCTGCTGAACCATTCAAGGACTTTAGCAATGGAGTCTCCTTGCTCTTCAGATGCTTTCGGGGAATTCACCATGAGAGGATCACTGCAGTCTTGTGTTTTCATAGTAGAGTTTCTAGTTATTTTCATATTGAATGGACGTGGCCTGTAGTGACTTTCACGTTTCACAAAGGAAGCATCAATCTTATTAGATGGGTCGGTGGCTTCATGTACAAGCTGAGCTAGAAAATGTAATACAGTACTGTGTTATTAATATTGAATTTAAAAATAGATATTTAAAAGAATATATAGAACATAAACTAATTAACCATAGACTATGTGTGAAGACCAGTGTTGGGGATGTGCATCATTTTGAAATAGCCAAACTACACTTTTGATAAATTAACTACTGACAATACAATGTACTGTACTATAAAAAGTAGCTTGAAGTTTGGCAACTGTCACGTTTTCATTTTATTGTGCAGCTTTTTTATCAAGCAAAATAAAAATGTAGATGCATTTTACTAATGTGCCAAAGAGATTAATAGTAGGAAGAAGTTAACATTACTTAAGTTAGGTGTAAATTCATTCATCAAAAAAAAAGGAGCAGATTCACAAATGGATTACTTCTCTGATCTCTGTTCAATTGGTGTCCTGCTAGTTAAGATTAAAATGCATAGAATTCGGGATTTAAATTGCAACATTATTATTATAGTACGATAATAATGCTTGACATCTTTGGTTGTCCTTTTGTACTGGCTGTCAGTAACAGAAAATATTAATCGCCCTATCACTCCTGATCACCCTCATAACCTAACCAGTTCTTCTTCTTCTTCTTCTTTATTATTCATCAATGGTTGGAATCCAGTTGTAGGTCTCATTCTCACTAGTCTTCCCAGCCTTTTAAAGCCAAGTTTTCGGCCTTCCTTAAAGATCTAAGGCTTCCTCCTCTGATCTTATACCAGAGTTAATCAACAACAATAACAAAACTTTCATAACAATCTTCTTACCCTTATGCGTTTATGTGATTTACCTTGAATTACCCTGACTAAAACTCTTAAATGTCTCATTTTGCTTTGCATATGTTTAAAACCAAAAATTAATCTGGGCATGGATGTTTAATAGCCTTGTTTTCATCACTAAAAGAATCCATACCATTGGTGCACACAGAAATGCTCATTCTACACTAATTATATGAAACGTCCTTAATTCAAACTGGGATGAACCTAGGAGTTAAACCGATTAATATGTACAGAAGACTTCAAGCACAGTACAGTGATGAGTCTCTTAGACATCCAACATCTGAATGGTGCAAGCATTTAAAAGGCTGTATGTCTGTAAATGATGATCCTAGCCAAGGTGGCTCAGAGCCCACTGCAGTCATTCCTGTGATCATTCAGCGAGTGGAACAACTGACAATTTGAAAATTAACAAATAACTTTTCACCAACTTGCAGAAGAGATCTGTGAAAGAGATCTGTCTGTGGGACACTCATTCACGGACACCACTTACACATCACAGGAACTTGGCTGGGAGTTACTGTATTGCTACATCTGCTGTACAGTCCTGACCTCGCTCCAAGCCATTTTCACATGTCCACAAGCAGGCAGTCTCACGGATCACAGATCACGGCTCAGACGTACTGAGGCAACTTTCTACCTTTATTTTGTCCAAGCACTAGTAAAACTCTGGGATAAGCGCATTAGTGTAGCAGTTATATAGGTAGTTTTTACTCTCAGTCTGTGCTCTATTATTCCGCACAATCGAAATTCCTGGTTTGACCTAAATGCTCCTCGTAATTAGATAAGTATTGACCTTGTGTGAATTAAATAATTTTCACATTGTAATTTGTTTAATTTAAAAATAATGTTGACCTAATGATTTGAACTTGTTAATGAAGTTATTAAACTGAAGTAAGTAGCTTGTCATTAAGCTTCTAGGACTCATTGCTTGCAGTTGTCTTCTATCCAACACCAGTAAAGACACACCGCATCTAATAACAGATAGTTGAAACCAGAACAATATAGTTGATCGTACCTGTTAAGCTCAAAGGATGCCCCACTTGTTCTTCTGTATTTTTATGTTCCTTCTTGGATGTCTTAGTTTCTTCTTTATCTGGGCTCTTTGGTGAGATCTGAGGGCCAGTGCTGTCATTTAATGGTTTGACTAACAGGGATTCAAATGGGGACATGACTTTTGTTTTAGGAGTAGAAAGAGGTTCTTTCATGATACCCTCAGCTATATTTTGTTTTTCTGGTTCTGCAGATAGCGACAAATTTAAACTATTTTCACATTTTTGCTTCGCATGCAATTGGTCTGTTGCTTTTTGTTCATCATTTGACTGTGTGCTGGAACTCAGACTTAGTCGTGGCTGAATTTTTGCCTTCTCTTGAGCTGTCTGTGTTGGACTGTTTAACAGCAATGAGGATCGGACTGGCAGTCGTGACTTTGGAAAGGAAGAGTTCAGTGAAGAGGACTCTGGTGAAGTGGGCTTTGTCTCTTCATCTTTTAAACTAAGGGATGGCTGCTCTATCTGCTCCTGGGTTATTATATTCTCTTCAATGACTTTTTCAGGACCAGTCTTGGTGGAAAACATTCTAAGGGGTTTAAGGGGTTGAGGTAGCTGGCTCTTAAAATTGGGGTCACTAGAGCTGCAGCTGGAACTGTGTTTGAGGATGCGTAAAGGTGGAATAGACTTGATTTCTGAGTTTGTAGACATGCTCTGAGTTGACAGAGTGGACCTGCTGTCAGAGCTTGTAGATATACTCTGGGTGGACACGGGGGACTTGGTGCTGAAGTCTGTAGAGACACTTTGGGTGGACACAGCAGAACTTGTTGATACACTCTGAGTGGAGGTAGAGCTGGTGCTGTCTGTAATTGAGTTCTGGAGGTTAAATATTTTAGTTCTTTTCTTTGGCACGGGTTTTTGTCGAGGGGCTGTTTCTTGTGAAATATCAAAGCCTTTGGTCTTGACTTCTATTTCTTCATGAGTCTCAAGTGAAGGTAGCACTTCAGCTGAAGAAAAAGTGAAGGTATACAGGTAGATATAGGTGAAACACTAATTTATTAAACAGTACTTAAATACTTAATTTAACTTAAATAAATATACTTAATAACTTGTATCTATAAACCAGGTTCTAACCAAGTACCTTTACATTTTCTCACTGACCACTTTATTAGGAACAATTTAGGTCAAGAGCTTCAGGTAATGATTATATCATTTTAGATTTTTTTGACTATGACACAGTTGTTGAATATTTAAAAAAAAAACTGTTAATCTCCAACAGCATCTGCTGTGAATGGTTTGTTCTAAAGGTTTTTTTTTAAAGCCAAGGAAATAATGTTTACACTCTGTTTACTGCTGTAGTCACTGCAATGGCTGTAACAATAACAACAATGCACAACTTAATTTGTATTCAGGCAGCCTGCCTAAAGGGTAAAAAGTAATCACTGTGCTGTTTGGTATTGTGATGTATAGTGTACCGCATTAAACATGAACCACAGAAAGCTAAGGAGACAGTTGTCTCAGGAAAGATTAGAAAGAAAATTGTAGACAAACATGTTATAGCCAACCTCTCTGTATGTACTGTAGTTGCAAGATGAAAAAATTCAGGACAAATTGAAGAAACGGATAATACAAATTAAACCAAGGAGCCCAGAACAACTTCTGAAGAGATTAGAGGTAAACTAGTAAGTACGTAAATGCAGTAATTGCCTCAAAAGATTGTTCAACTAAATATTAAGTTAAGGGTATCATGATTTTTGTCCAGGCCAGTTTAATTAGTTTGCTTTTTAAAATGCTTCTGTTGACACACAATTCAAAATCAGTCTGATTTTCATTAGTTCATTTTCAATTTTAAATTTATTATTACTTTTGCCAATTTTCAGTTATTTCAGTGACCATTGTGCATTTTTCTTTCTTTAAAGAGACCAATTTCGCCCATGTGTGCAACTTATATTAATGCACTTGTATGCAAACTGTATGGTACTGTATGACTTATAAATATTGTAGTCATTTAATAATTGGACCAGCCACACTTCTGGCTCATTACTTGTGATGTGTTGGATAAGGTCACTTAAAAGGGTATGATATTGTATGCCTCACAATAAAAAAAATCTCTTTTGACTATTGTCAATATATTTCTTGTGGTCAAATGATTACTGTACAGTAAGTGCTCATGTATCTATCATTGGTGATTGTCAGGTTATGGTGCCTTCATATTTAAGACTTTGAGTGTTTTTTTATGCACAGATTGATGACTAGACAGACAGACAAACAAACATACAGACAGACAATTTTCTGAGACTGGTTTTGAGTCTACCAATGTATGAAACGTAGAGATTTCATTAAAAGAGCGAGTTCTGACCAATGTACAGACAAAACCTTTCTTTAATGTACAGTATTTAGATAGATAGTGAATATGTAAGAGGCCAATCCGTGCCAGGGGGTATTTTAGCACATAACACAGGGCTCTTAGTTTGGGTTTTTTACACGCCCTCAAGTCAGACTGCTGCGGAGATGTTTGCTCTAATGACCTGTGTTTTTCATAGTGGCGCTTCACAATGCTGCTTTTTCTTAGTGCCACGGTTTTGGAACAACCTGTTTTTATACTTCCCGCAGGAAGAAAAAACATACAGTACATTAATCTGTCCATTAATTTTTGAAGGATAAGTTTTCTCCAATTTTTTTGGAGTTAGCCATGCTGTGTCGCGCTTTTGTTTCTTGAGGATTTTAGCTGCTTGTAGGTGCATTACCATTGTTTCTGTGTTCGGCATAGTCTATCTATTCACGGTAAACTATCAGGTTGATTGGCTCTGTTGAGTGACAGTTATGTTAGTGACTCTGTTTTGCGTGATGCTATGACAAAATCTGGCTGAACGGCCATACTGTACATACAGACATACACACATACAGACAGAAAAATACAAACTCGTTTCAGGTCCTCCAATGTATGAAATATAAAGATAATATTGAAAGAGCGAATTCAGACAAAACCTGATGTACAGACAAAACCTTTCTTTTATTTATATAGTTGGTACAATAATCCTACACAACCCAGCATTTCTATCTTCCATGCCTAGGCAAAGTCATACTGTTCTGAAATATTAATAAACAGGCTACTAGTTGGGTATACCTTTTACACTGTTACTATATTTCACATAGCTGATAATATGGAATGTAACCTGTACCTGGTGGACTCGTGGAGTCAAGCACTGAGGCACTGTCTGGTACATCAAGGTCTAGGTCAACAGGCACATTATCAAATGGATTGTGCCTTTGCTGGAAACAAATAAACAAATAAACAAGCAAATAAAAATTAAGATTAGCAACATATTCTTTATAGAACATGGCGATTTTCAAATGAAGTACAAAAATGCAATGTGTTGAATCAATAATAAATAAAACATTTATTTTCTTTCGAATTACTTTTTATGGAAAAGTCAGGGTAAAAATATAGTTTCATAGTGAACAGTAAGCAGTTTGCCTACCCTGTTTACACGCTGTTGCTGAGTCTCTGTTGGTCTCCTGCTATGTATACAAAGAGAAGAGACAAGATTTTTTTTTCTTTGTTTTTGTTGTTTTTTTTGTAAAAATTTGTAAAAAAAAAAAAAAAAAAAAAACAGAAAGCAAATGGGCAAATCCCCATTTTAAAATGTGACTTCCCCAAAGTCACATTTTAAAATCTAACGGAAAGCCTTCACAGAAGAGTGGTGGTTATTACAACATTTCATCTTGAATAGGATGTGTAAAATAAGTGCCAAATTCAGAAAAGAAAATTTAGATTACATATCCATATAATCAGAAATATCCATATCATTTCATATAATTTTTTTATAAGACTTATAAAATATTAATTCAAGTAATTATAAATCAGCTGTAGGAAATTCTGTTTGTTCTTCATTCAGGAAAGACATCAACTATCTTTTCACCTGTCACTAATATCCTGAGCCAATGAAGTTATATTTACATGCATAGCAATAATAAAGGCTTTTAGACTAAGGTCTACTAAAAGCATGTTATGCAAACGCCTCTGTTGACTCTTGTTTGAGTCACCCGGTACTTCGAATCATAAGATTTCCACACCTCAAAAACACACATGAACGAAGTAGAAGAAGTGGGAGCTAGTCAAACAGCAATTTCGTACATTGCCCAATGTTTTCTGGTATGAGCCGTGGGTAGAATTTTATGTTCCACCTAAATTTACTGTACATACTATACAGACTTGTCATTCTTATGACAATAAACTCTTACATTTTTGGTAAAAAAAAACAAACAAAAAAACAGTGTTGAGTTAAGCAGACATGGTAGTATTGAAGTAGGAAAAAACTGTTGAAAAAAATAATGTTTATCACCTCTTCTTTAGACTGTCTGTTGACTTTGGTTGTGGTGTCATGAGATCGTTGTTGGTTTTATTCGGTTGCTCTTTCCATGACTGTGCCAAAAACTCTAAATAGAAGACAAGCATGGTAGCACAGATAAGTAAATTTTTGTGTCTGTTTGTTACTGGTTATTCCAGCACATAATTTATTTTAGTTTATTTAATGCCAAGAAACTCACCTACTGACATGGGTTTCTTCTGTTTCATGGATGCCATGATGATATCCGAGCCATGAATTCTGTCCTGGTGTCTCTGAGACTTTACCTCATAAAACCACTCCCCTGTGATATACTTCAGTTTGCCCTCCTCAGGGCCTTGCTTTTGCAAATGCCTAATATGCAAATAGAAATTAAGGCATTTATTTTTTTCTTTTCATCCTTGTGTTTGCATAATGCACTGAAGTCAGTATGTTCTTTTGTTCACTATTGGGCATGTAACTCTAGCAAGCTCTTCTGACTGATAGTTGGGTCAAGACCATGACATCTTGACTCTTTATATCAGAAAAAAGGCTTAAAGTCCAAGACTATATACTATTAATGTCTCACACATTTACAAAGACAAAATCAAAACTAGAGGCAATTCCTGGCCAAATTGGTGAAAACAGCTTCTTACTACAATAGGCCATAGGGTTCCAGAGATATGGCCACTCAACTACCTTGGGAATGGTTTGGCCTGGGTGTCTTGGCCACAGCTCTCCCTGCATGGCTGACTTACATCCTGAGCATGTAACCCGATATCTTCCATTGCCTTTAATCGGAAAGTGACTGTGCTGCAATTTTTATCCAGATATCTTGGAAATCATAAGTGCTAGAACATTTTTTGGGAGCAGTCAGGAGACTCAACTCTCTGGTTACAGCCATTTTCATACACACACACATTTGGTGATGGTCATAATCTATGGAAGAAACTAATATAATTACAAACATGAGAAAATGGATGAAAATCCTTTGCAGTCAACGACAACCTGAAGTCTGAAGGCCATGGTCATGACCAAATGTTGAGTTTCCTGCGTTCAGATGCTTTGCCAGGCCTGTTGCTTGTTTGTGGGACTTTCTGCCTACAGTATTGTCTCCAATAAGTGAAAATCATGATCTACTGAGTTGAGAAGAAGTGAATAATCTTTGCCAGTGAATTTTTTTTTTTTATTTCTTTGCCTTGAGTAGCTTTTACTTTATATTTTGGGTCATTATCGATCTGCAATATAATCTAATTATCCCTTTTCAGTATTCAGCAGAAACTTCATCCTGCTACTTTTATCACCAGTCAGTTCGTCAATAAACACCAGTGACCTGGTTCCATTAGCAGCCTTACATGATTATGTCATGACCTGTTCCTTTTTTCTCCATACTTTTCTCTTCCCATTACTGTGGTACAAGTTGATTCTGGTTTCATCAGTCCAAAGAAGTCCTTTCTTGAGTGTTACGGATGGGTTGCTCCTTGTTGCAAAGCATCAGTATTTACATCACAAAGCTGTCTCTTGACTGTAGACTTTGACAATGACTCACCTACCTCCTCAAGTGTGTTCTCGATATGGCCAGATGTTGTTAAGGGGTTCTTCTTTACCGTGGACAGAAATCTGCAATTATCCACTTTAGTTGTTTTTCATGGTCTTCTAGGCTTTTGCTGTTGAGCTTGCTAGTTTATTCATTCTTTTTAAGAATGTTCCAAACTGTTGTTTGGACACTCTCAATATTTTTCCTATCACTCTGACTGATTTATTCGAGTAATGAGGGCCATGTTCCTGCTGGTGCAAAAAGTGCAATAATAATAGTATGGGCTATGTATTATATGGAAACAGTTTTACACTTAGCCACTTAGTTAGCACCAGTTCTACTATGTCAGTGTATAACAATAAAAAATATGTGTAGTGAGAAATCATTAGCCTTTAATGCAACATCAATTTCCACTAAGCTAAACACAAGCAATACCAGGCTTCTCTTAAACCTCTGGAATATGACTAACAATACTGACAGTGTCTCGAGACAATTATGTTTACTCAATAAGGACAGAGAACAGTTTGTCACACAAGTAACAATACACAGTTTTATAACTTTTTGCCCCAAAGGTACAATTTTTCCAACTTTAAGGATTAATTTAATTGTAAAAAATACTTTCTTAAATTAAAGCAGGACCATATATAAATACCATTTTTTAAAATTAAATAATTAAATTTTATTAATTAAAACTGATTTCCACTTAACTACATAGGTCATAACACAAAATTATGTGTGTTCGTGCATCTGGACATGGCCAGTCCAAAACATTCTCAATTTCAGGAAAACTATGCTGATTATGTGAAATGGGTGGGGCAATTATTCCACAAGGGTAGACTTAATCCTTTTATCCATGGTTGAATAAAACAAAGAAATCACCTAGTTGTGGCCAGTTTCTGCATTCCTCCTTTTATGTCCATATTCTTCCATTACAAGTCTGTTTAGTACTGGCTGTTCAATATGGTTCACACAGTAACAAAGTGAGGAACCATTTCAGGTTCCCTCATATGGACATTTTAGCACCATCTGAATGTTTTTCATGTAAAGCTGAAGGTAATGTAATTAGTCGACTCACCCTGAAGCAGTCCTGTGAGTGATAAGAAGTAGAGATCAGCCGAAGCTTTATTACATTACAAGACAAACATCACTTTTTCACTTTGGCTTGTTGGGCTCGAGAGAGCAGCATGTTTTATACGGGATAAGGATCTACAGTACTTATGTTCAATAACTTACTTGACTCGTTCTTGTTCTGTCTTTTTCAGCTCTGCATCCCTCTTTAACACTGCCATAATCGCCTCCTGCTCCTCCTCAGTCAGGTAGCTGAGGTCTATCATGATGATCAGTTCGGCACCAAATCTTCCTAATGTTCTTGAGGCTTATGTGGTAAGCGATGATGTTCTCTTTGGTAGGCGCTGGTTCTTTCACTGAAGTTTGTTTATAATTCTGGCCTTTAAAATCCTTCATCACACAGTACTGAATCGCACGATCTACAAAACACACAATCAGACTATGTAAGATCTAAAGTACTAAACCCCTCAATTGACCAGACATCCTTTTCCACACCAGATATAAATGTTGATCATTTAGCCTATTGGCCCGACAGAAAGCAAATGATGAAATTTTTACTGCATTTTCCATTGACAACTATTGTGCTGAAATGTGATCCTTACTCTATCAAGTAAGGTAATAAGTCACACAGGTTAGTTCTGTGCCATGTTCAATAGAGCGCAGCAAGCGAAATGTATACAATTAAAAAAAATACCTCATGTTTATGAACCTTCAACACAACTGAGAAAGTTTTAAACCTTGTTTTAAAGCACTTTAATGAACACTATCCAGGCTGATCACTCTAGTTGTGATCACCTACTACACCTAAGTTATAGGGGTGGCAATCCTCGTGTCAAAATAAGGCTGAGAGTTCCCGCTTTATTATTGTGTCATATTCGATAAGATTTCAACAATTTTCCCAGGCCTTCTTGTAAACAAACTCAAGATGCTGGCCATATCTCAGCAACAGGACATTATACAGTAATAAACTTGGTATCAAAATGGAATTCTTTGAACCAGAAATCTGAAAATATGCAAAAACTCAAATCACCAAAATGTGACTTAACACTTGATTTGATGTGACGGGTTACAAATGTTTTTGCCTGCACACAGAGTTTGCTGTGTATACTTTGGCTTTGACAAGAATCAACTGAAAACGGCATCCCAAAAGTCTAAGTAGAACTAAGGAGTGTCTATGTTTACATGTACAGTATAACAAATTTTTTTTTGTCTTTCGGCTGCTCCCGGCAAGGGGTCGCCACAGCGAAATACCCAGTCCGCACTACAACTTGGCACAGGTTTTACGCCGGATGCCCTTCCTGACGCAACCCTCCCATTTTATCCGGGTTTGGGACCAGCACTGCATCCAGTGGCTGGGGTTTGGGCACTGGCTGGGAATCGAACCCGGGCCTTCCGCATGGCAGGCGAAACGCCTACCACTGAGCCACCAGTGCCCTTATGTACAGTATAACAAGTAATTTAAAAAAAATACCATTTGACCAAAAATCGGTACATTGTGAAACGTTAGTTATGATGTGTACGGCGTACCTTCCATTTTCAATGATTTCTCACCATTACCATTTATTACCTTCTTTAAAATTAGGATTAAGTGAAAATGGCACCTATTGTATTACAGTCCCAAATAAAAAAAATGCCATAAGCCACAACCTAACACATAACATTTAGAACTACGGTGTGTCTTATGAGCTGAGCAAATATTTGTATAAAGATATCGAGGATGCAGTTGGCTCATTTTTACAGCAGGCATATTTCACACATCAGAAAATGTTTCATCTTAAAATGTTTTACATTTTTTCTTTATTATTCTACACAGAATACTCCACAATGACAAAGTAAAAAAAAAAGTAGTTTGGAGTATGTTTTTAATTTATTAAAAATAATAAAGACTTAAGTATTCAATTTACAAAATATTTAGATTTTTCACTTAGTACTTGGTTAAAGCACATTATTTAAAGAAGGTGCATTACAGAATTAAAAATAGGACATGTATGGTAATATACAGTATATCTGTGCAAACATTGTGCAGTAGAGATGTCAAAAAGTGCACAGAATACAATATTCAGAAAGAAATTTTTAAAAATGCATAGATTAATGTGGCTTTTCAGTGCTAGTGGATTGTAGAAATTCAAAGGGCCATAAGAGTGGGTATAGTAAAGAATCTCTTCCCCTTTTAAAATAATCACATTTTGTTGCTTTGCAGCCAGAAATAACAACAGACACAGTTTTTGTTTTATCAAGCTGACAGAATCACTAATTTGGAAAAGGATCAGCCCCTCCTAAAAGTGACTTGTAAACTCAATCAGGTGAAGTTAATAAGTTTCTCAATGGCAAACAAAGCTTTGCACTTCTAGACTTTGCAATATTTGTCCACTCTTCTTTGCAGAACTGCTCAACTGGAGTTAAATTTGATGGTGACCATTCATGGACTGCAATCTTCAAGTAATTCCTCAGATTTTCAATGGGGTTTAAGTCTGGGCTCTGACTAGACCTTTTTCTCGTTCAACCACTGTGTGTGTGTTTTTTGGGTCATTGTCATGTTGGAAGGTAAACCTACATCTTATTGAAAACTTCTGGGCAGAGGGCAGCAGATTTTCCTTAAGAAAGTAATGGTATTTTGCCCCAACTGTTTTTCTTCTATCCTATCCAGTCCTTGATGCAGATAAACACCCCATAACATGATATTACCACCTCCATGCTTGGAATGGTGTTATTTGGAGGGTGAGCTGTATTGGATTTCCACCAGACATCATTTGGTGTTGTGGCCAAATGAGTAAATTTTAGTCTCATCTGACAACCTGTATTTTTGCAAAACTCAGTCATGACTGCATGTGGCCTTTCTTGAGGAGTGGCGTTTTTCTTGCAACCCTCCCATACAAGCTACATTTGTGGAGAATTTATCGTATTGTCAATGCACACAATGAACGCTACCTAATATAAATTTCCTGCTTGGTAGCCTCTCTAACCAGTTTCCTCCTGGCTCTTTCATCCTTTCATCCAGTTTGTTGCGACAACCTGATCCGTTGTCCTGATTGTTGTACCAAATACCCTCCACTTCCTAATAACAGACTTCAGTGTGCTCCTAGACAGTAATAAAGTCTTAGAATTTGTTGATATCTCTTGACTTGTGCCTATTTTTTTTTTAATGGGGTGATTCTTTTCTGTACCCACTGTAATACTGAGGCTGAGCATGCTTTGCTTTTCTTAAAAATAGTAATTTTGGTTTGTAGGTTTGGGGGCCTGATACACCAGTATTACATGCCACTACTACAGTATGGCAGTGCCCCTGCTATACAAACAAAAGTACAATTCTAAATAATAGTAGATATAATCAGATATATTAGCTTGTGCTTTAGTTGTTTTTTTAACTTGATGGATGGTATAAAGAGAGAATAATATATTGTGGAAGGCACCAAAGGGACTACAGCCTGTACATGTATATGCAATAATGGTATCCAAAGTGACCTATATATTAGGTTTACCTAATAAAATGCCACACAGTGTAGATGTCTGTAAACTAAATCTATAGAACTGTCTTTACAAAAGCCTTCAAATATCAGCTAAGGCTCAGGTTACTTTGTGTGTGGTGTGTGTGTGTGTGTGTGTGTGTGTGTGTGTGTGTGTGAGAGCGCTGTTTTTTTTTTTCATTGTTTTTGCATGGTTTCACTCCATTTACCAAGTTTCCATTCACCTCCCAAAAAATATGCTGATTGGTGGATTGGCTACTCTAAATTCCCAATTGGTGTAAATGAATGCAAGCATGTGTGAATGTGCAGGTTTCAGACCTGGGTGGACACACTACTACACTTATCAGTACAAAGCAATTTTTCAATGCAAGCTCCCATATACAGTATACTGAATTTCAAATCACTTGAGCCAATTTTTTACTCACAATAAAACATTGAGAACATAAATGTTTAAATGGAAAATTTTTAAAATTCCATGCAGAAAAAGAGCTCATTTCAAATTTGATGCCTGCTACAGGTCTCAAAAAAGTTGGGACGGGGGCATGTTTATCATGGTGTAGCATCTTCTCTTCTTTTCAAAATGGGGCATTGAGGTTATGAATTTCTGGAGTTTTGGTGCCGGAATTTGGTCCCATTCTTGCCTGATATAGGTCTCCAGCTGCTGAAGAGTTTGTGGTCATCTTTGACCTTTTTTTTTGTTTAATGATGCGCCTGTTAGGTGCATTGGTGAAACACCATAGGTGAAAGATCTGGACTGCAGACAGGCCAATTCAGCACCCAAACTCTTCTACTATGAAGCCTTGTTATTGTAATAGCTGCAGTATGTGATTTTGCATTGCCATGCTGAAATATACAATGCCTTCTCTGAAATAGATGTAGTCTAAAAAAAACTTTATATACCTTTCAGCATTCATAGTCTCTATCAAAACATGCAAGTTTATCACGCCATATGCACTTATGCTTCCCAATGCTTTCCATACCATCAGAGATCCTGGGTTTTAAACTGAATGCTATTAACACGCTGGTAGATCTCCCTCCTCTTTAGCCTGGAGGACACAGCATGTGTGATTTCCAACAAGAAAGTCAAATTTGGACTTGTCTGACCATAGAACACTTTTCCACTTTGATGCAGTCTATTTTAAATGAGTGTTGGCCCACAGGATATGACGGTGCTTCTGGACCATGTTCACATATGGCTTCCTTTTTGCATGATAGAGCTTAAGTTGGCATCTGCACAGTGAATTTTGTTTACTGACAGTGGTTTCTAGAAGTATTCCTGTGCCCTTTTAATAATGTCAATGACACAATCATGCCGATGAGTGATGTAGTGTCGTCTGAGGGCCCTAAGACCACAGGCATCCAACAAAGGTCTCCGGCCTTGTCCCTTGCACAGAGAGATTTCTCCAGTTTCTCTGAATCTTTTGACAATGTTACAGTATGTACTGTAGATGATGAGATTTGCAAAGCCTTTGCAATTTGACATGGAGGAACGTTGTTTTTAAAGTATTCCACAATCTTTGTACCCACTCTTTCACAGATTGGAGAGCCTCTGCCCATCTTTACTTCTGAAAGACTCTGGCTTTCTAAGACATTCCTTTTATAGCTAATCATTTTACAGACCTGATGCTAGATGTTGTTCCAACTGAATCTTTTTAAAATGTCTGGCTTTTTGTTTCCCCATCCCAACATTTTTTGAGACATGTAGCAGGCATCAAATTTGAAATGGATAAAAAGTTTAGAGGATAAAAGTGTAAAATTTCTCTGTTTAAACAATAGTTACGTTTTCTATGTTCTATTGTGAATAAAATATTTTCTTATGTGATTTAAAGTCTTTTAGTTTTCCTTTTAATCAAATTTAACTTTTCCGGAATTCTCGTTGTGTACTGTATATCATGTATGTATATTTTACGTGTCCTTAAAAAAAGAATATGCATATTTGTCACACTTGATTCAGATCATTAATACATTTTTCATATTATACAATTACCCAAGCAAATACAAAATGCATTTTTAATCAAATGATTATTTCATTTATTAATGGAAAAGCTGTTAAAACCGACCTGGCCCCCCACCGCCACTAAATCATAAATGAACTATGATTTACCAAATGTTTTGGAAAGCTGAGTTAAATTTCACTTGCCACACCTAGACGTGATTAATGTCTACTATTCTGACAAAGTGAAGCAGGCAAAAAAAATCTAATATTTATAGAGCACTTCTATAAACCAAATGGTTTAATAATAAATACAAGGTGACATCATGACCAGTGATAGCGTTCCTTGACTTGTCTATGAATGTCCAATGAAATCTCCCTCTACCTTCTAATTGAAATTTGATACATAATTGTCCTTGTCATATCTGTGCAATATTAGGATCTATTTCCTTTTCATTCAATCCTCTCTGTCATCCTGCCTCACACAGCCAGCTAAGAGTCAAACACACATCCCACCATCCACATTAATAAACAGCTCAACCACTGAAAAGAATGATCATAGATTCAGACTTTGCAGTACACAAAAGTAACAGTACATCTACTGTAGAGACCCTGTACGATAATTAATCTACTAAAGTTTAAACCACTTTAGTCTGGACTTTTATCTATTTCAATCATGTTCCTCTTTTGCTCATCCTTTTTTCCTCATGTTCATCCTTTTTAAAACTATAACTTTAAATGACAATAAAACACTGAATTTGCTTATTTAATATATCTGGGTCCTTCTACAGAAAAGGTGGAATTTGGTTCATAAAAATCTCCTGAAATGTATTTCTTCTTTCACACCTCTATTCACACACAATAGCAATAACTTACTTTTAAACATTATGAATCCACAAAAAGTAGAGCTTAATGCATTTGTATTTTTTTTTATACATTTAATAACTGGTGTTACTTCTATTCCTGGTAACACCAATGACGGCAACACCATTGTTAGTGAAAAACCATAACTATTTACAAAATGTCTTCCATGTGAGAGTTCACATGGTTTTCAATTATGTCAAAATCAATTGTTATTTGAGTTTGACTTACTTTAAAAGATACTAGTGTAAATACCCCTCGCTGATGAGTAAAGAGTTTGTAGAAATAGTTAAAAAGCTGATCAGCTTTGATGTAATCAGTTATATGATTATTTCAAGTTGAAGCCCGCATACATGTTTGGCTGTCTTTCTGTACGGCAGAACTCTCTGCCTAACTTATTAATACAAAGAAATAAAATTTTGTAAGTTAAGTATTTACGCCTTGTTTATACTAAGCTGTACTTCATTCAGTCATCATTCTTTCAATACACTCCCTGTTCAGTAATCGGTGAGTGAATCACAGATGAGACATCTCAGTTTAGCTCTTCTAATTAAAGTTATTGGTACATAAGTAGCTTATTAGTAGCTTATTTTAAAGTAGATTATTAAATCCGGTACCTTACTGTACATAGCATTGCTTTTACGCACCATTTCGATTTCACTTATGTTGCAAGTTAAATTTCGAGGGGATCTCTAAGTACTCTCTAAAAATTTCCATAAAATTCTGTCCAGCGGTCGATTTTAAGAGGCGCCCACGGTTTGACGGATGCACAGTGCGCTGTCAAAACATGTGGTTTATAATCTGGCACAAAACTGCTCATAACGTCATATTTACTCATCATATTGTTTTTATTTATGGTGCAGGTTTAACTTGAGGCAAATACCTAAAGACTGGCAAAGTTTTATTAAATTCTGTCAAGCAGGTTTTGCATGATGCTGTGACAAAATCTTTTGAGATGGTTTCGGGTCCTTCAACGTAATGAAACGTAAAGATATCATTGAAAGAGTGAGTTCTGACCAATGTACAGACAAAACCTTTCTTTTATTTATATAGATTAATTGTGAGGAAAAAAAAAATAGCAAAATATTTTTAGACAAAAAGTACAGTATATGGTCACTTTCATGTATGATCATAGTGGCAAGACATTTCCTTGAACTTGGCCTTTTAAAAAAAAATCTACAATTGAATATCGAATATTAAAATAAGAAAAGGTATTTCATGACTGTACAGTCATACTGTACATACATTATATTGTTTCATGAAGTACATATTATATTTTTTCAACATATACAACTGTACTGTGTCTGTTCATCAGCAAAACTGCAAAAGTGACAGCACGTTCCACCATTTTTGTAAAATATATAACAAGAAAAGTTAACTCAATATAAATAAGCCCCATTATGTACTGTATTAGGTTTAATATTCTGTTGTCTGTGTAACTTACTTAACTTAGCGTTAATTATACACACTGCATGGGTAAATAACGCCAACTCATACAAATAAACAGGTTACATGTTGATTCAGCACTTCAGGTGTTTACTGTAAAGATGTAGCCTCGGTGCTCTTACCTGTTATCCGTTTAAAACCAAACAGAAAGTAAATACGAAGCCAACAGGTTTTTAAAAATCCGTTAAAGTCACACATACGGTGTACATTTACGTCCAATAGAAATAATACTCCTGTAGGTAACCTTGTTTTAAACGTTTCTCTGAACGCTGTACGCTACAGAGGGGAAAAAAAAAAAAAAACTCCAACCCGAATTCTGCACTAAATTCACACAGTATCATATTTCCTGTCAGCTATTCACTCGAGGTAAAGCTTGTTTTTTGAAAGCGTTTACCTTCAGCGCCTCTGTGAGAAGATCCTGCTGTAGTAGGTTTACAGAGTCGCCGTGTGTGTGTGTGTGTGTGTGTGTGTGTCAGGGAAGAACTAATCATTCACGCCTGCATTTGCCACTGTTTCTTTAGCTGTGCTTGTTTTAGCCTGTGTCTCCTCCTAACCAAAGTCCAGTCACAAGTTTTGTTAGCTATAACATTCAAGCTAAATTCATATATACAATGTGTTATAATTATGGGTTCTAACTGATGTACAGTGGTGTGAAAAACTATTTGCCCCCTTCCTGATTTCTTATTCTTTTGCATGTTTGTCACACTTAAATGT